>JACEEZ010020120.1:334569-344569 GCA_016584305.1 Chionoecetes opilio
TGATGGGAAGGTATCTCAGGTATGGTGACACCTGTGCCCCCTGTGATCACAAGTGTCCCACAAATGTTCCGTAATATTGCCGCCCTTACAGCTATCCCCCGAACCTCTCGTCCTTTTACCTCTAAATGCGTTCCCTGGTGGACTTTGGATTGTACAAAGGCCCACCGATCAAAGCGTGCTGCTTGGAGCAGCTACCGCTGCAAACGCGGTACCCCCGGTCAAATCCCAGCTTTCATTTCTTTAAAAAAAGCCTCTGCCCGCCTTAAGCGGACCATTAAACTCTCAGTAATTAATAGTTGGCGCACCTACGTCTCCTCCCTCACCACAGATACCCCCATTTCATCAGTTTGGCGCCGAATCCATAAATTGTCAGGTAAACACCCGCCCCCTGTTGCCCCAGTCCTGCACGTTCATAACCAAATTATTGCAGAGCCATTCCAAGTAGCAGAGGAATTAGACTCCTTTTTCAGTCTCGTTAGTAGTGGATCCCACCTCTCTCCTCAGTTCACTAGAATCAAAGCTGCCAGGGAACGCATTCCGGTTACCTTCTCTCTATCCTCTTCTGAATACTACAATGCCCCTTTCTCTTCTTCTGAACTAGCCTCCGCTCTTCATTCTTGCCGCGACACATGTGAAGGCCCTGACGGGATTCACTACCAAATGCTTAAACATCTCCCTCCTGTTTCTCTCCTCTTTTTACTAGCCCTCTTTAACCGGGTTGTTCCCTTGGGGACTTCCCCCCCACCCCCCCCCATGGCGCGAAGCCCTTGTCCTCCCGTCCCTCAAACCCAATAAATCCAGTACCCTCCCCCAAGATTACCGCCCCATTGCCCTTACTAGTTGCTTATGCAAGTTACTGGAACGCATGATCAATCTCCGTCTTATGTGGTTCCTGAAATCCAAAAGCCTTCTCTCCCCTTCTCAGTTTGGCTACCGACATGGCCGAAGCACAGCTGACCTCTTAGCCCACCTGGAAACATACATTACCACAGTCTTTGCCCGTCACGAATCAGTCCTTGCTGTTTTCTTTGATTTAGAGAAAGCTTATGATACCGCCTGGCGACATCATATCCTCCACCAGCTAACCACTTTCGGCATAGCTGGTAACATGGGGGTCTTTCTCAAGTCCTTTCTATGTGATCGCTCCTTCAGAGTCAAAGTATCTTCCTCCACTTCTTCGTCCTTCCCACAATATGAAGGTGTCCCCCAAGGAAGTGTCCTCAGCACTTCCTTGTTCCTCATTGCAGTAAATGGACTCGTCTCCACCTTACCACCTGGCGTCCGGTCCTCCCTTTACGTGGATGACCTAGCCATCTACGCTTCCGGCCCTTCCCCGGCACCCCTCCGCAGTCTCCTCCAATCTGCAATTTCCGCTGCTTCTTCCTGGGCTACTAATCATGGCTTTCGTTTCTCTCCCACAAAATCCTTCTCCATCCTTTTCTCTCGCTCTCGTGTACCACTCCCACCTCCACTTTCTCTATATGACATACCTCTCAAGTATTGCTCCTCTGGAAAATTCCTTGGCCTCACTTTCGACTCTCGCCTTACCTGGAAGGCACATATCCTATCTCTAAAGGTAAATGTCCTTCGTCGCCTCCGCCTCCTACAAACTATCTCATATGTGTCTTGGGGTGCTGACCGCAAGACCCTCCTCCATCTCCACACTGTCCTGGTCCTCTCCACTCTTGACTATGGATGTCATATTTATTCCTCTGCCTCTGCCTCCCTCCTCAACCTCCTGGACCCTGTTCACCACCTAGGCCTCCGTCTGGCTCTAGGTGCTTTTCGCTCCTCCCCCGTTGAGAGCCTCTATGCTGAGTCGGGCCTCCCGTCCCTCTCTCGCCTTCTAGCCCTCCTATCACTTCGGTGCTATGCTCGCCTTCGTCAATTTCCTACTTCTAAGATTGCAGTCCCCCAATCTCTCCTCACAGTGATCGCCTCCTCCCCTCGTTTGCCACCGCCCTTCCCTGTTCGCATGCGCACCCTTCTCTCCCACTCCTCCTTTCCTACTCTTAATTTTCTCCCTTTCTACGTTCATTCCTTCCCTCCATGGCTTATACCTTCCCCCCATATCTGTTCTTCTGTCCCCACTACCTCTCCCAAGTCTACCATTCCTCCTATTGTCCTCCGCTCTCACTTTCTTGAACACCTTTCCACTCATTCCTCTAGCACCCACTTCTACACCGACGGTTCTAAATCCCACTCTGGTTCTGGCTTTGCTGTCCTCTTCCCCTCTCTTCAGTATCAATACCAACTACCTACAGAATCCACTGTTCTTACAACGGAATTGTACGCCATCCTCTTCGCCTTGAAACGCATACTTTTCTACCCATCCTGTTCCTTCACTATCTTCACTGATTCACGCAATTGCCTTTCTCTTATACAATCTCTTCGCTCACTTCACCCTCTTGTTCGGGAGATCCAAGACTGGTTATTCCGACTATCCATACGCCACAAAACAATTTGCTTCTGCTGGGTACCGAGTCACGTGGGTATCTCGGGCAACGAACGCGTTGATTCTTTGGCGCGCTCGGCCAATATGTCCCAATGCCCCCGTTTCTCAAACTTGCCAGCCTCCGACTACTGCCCTTCCTTAAAATCTTTCCTATTCAACCGCTGGCCAATCCATCATGTCACGCTCCTCCCCAACCCTCTGCACACCCTGTCAAGTTCCTCTCACTGTCCAACATGTCCTAATATCCTGCCCCCATCTCACTCCTGCCCGTTCCAGTTCCTTCCCTCATTTGTCCTCCCTTTCCCGACCTCCCTGTCTTGCGGACATTCTCCCGGAATCCCCCTCCTTCTCCCTGGAAAATTTAACCTCCTTCCTCCAACAAATCCACATCCTACATCTGATCTAACCATCCTGCTGTAAGTTCCAAGGGCGTAGCCAGAGGGGGGGCCAATGGGGCCATGCCCCCCCCCCAATTCAACACATCTACTGTAGGAGCGTATGGTATAATTTAATCAATTTTACTATATTGAATATCATGCAAAGAACCAATAAATGACCCCCCATAGGGCTCAATATGCCCCCAATTAAGTCATATCTTCAAAAATATTCTCTGGGGGGCTTACAGCGCCTCCCAGACCCCCAGCTGATTAAGGCACCCACCCCTCAACCACCATTGGGAGGTGGCCCCCCCCAATTATTTTTCCTGGCTACGCCCTTGGCTGTAACATTCCGTTCTTTCCCCTTCCCTCATCGTTTCACTATTATTCTTTAACCCCTCCCCTTTATATGCTTTGCCATAGTGCCATATGATCTCTGATGTCTGGCACATTCACCTTTTTAGGCATTAAATCAATCAATCAATCAATATTGTCAACACATTTCGTCCTCTTGGCTACGATGACTAAAGAAAGTTTACATTGGCAACGTGTAATGAGGAACTCCGTGCATGCTATTACTTTATGTACCCACACTCTCCTACTAGCTATACTTCTACAACTACCTACTATTAATTTCATCATTACAAATACTACAGCTGCTACTGCCCCTACTACCACTATATATGGGACATACATTACGGGTTTTTAGGGCATGGTGATGTATAGTGTATAGTGCAAATGAAAGAACTAAATGAAAATAGAACCACATTCATTATGTTAAAGAGCAACCATGATGACTTTACTTTTTATTTATTAGTTTTGTTTGGCCTGAGCATTCCCAATTTAGGCGTCACCTATCACCATTCTTCACCATCCATCCCATAGTAATAGTAGTAGTGGTCATGGTGGTGTTTGAATAATAATAATGACCAATGGTGCCGGAAATAGAAGGAAGAACAGAAGAAAATGAGACAGGAGAAGGAGACAGAAGGAAAACAGGAGAAAATTGTGTTTGTTGACGTGGCGCGGTTAAATCCTCACCGTTCTATACATAGGCAGAGAGGCAGCAGGTGTGCCGGGCGTGTTCCTGAGGAGTTAAGATCATATTGATAACACCGGGAGATGAGAGAATACCTACTGTTTTTGCGAGTGACACTCATTGAACACTGCGCTTTGGTAGAAAATAAGTGCCTAATATGAAGGTAGTTTTTGTGTTAACGTTATCAATATCAGACACTTTTCCTATGGGTAAACAAACAATCCGGGCAATTTTTTTTTCACAGTGAACGGAATTAATGTGTACACGATGAAAACTGAGGTAAAGACTTCCCATATGATACGAAACTATATCTTAAGTGCACATGTAAATCAATCAAAGCAGACCGAAATCATCTCAAACTTCCCTTCTATAAATACTGGAATGAGAACTTATGCAAAGAATACTACTCGTATGAGTTGGTTTGACAAGAGATAGGAATGAAAGTCGTGAAAACTGCGAAAACATCGAAGTTAGCCTCCAAGATGACGCTTGTAAGAAATATTAAAGTGAGGTGGGTATGTAGCCTATAGAAAACATGAGAAAAGTGAAAACCAATGGGTAGACAAGCTATCAATGGTTTCAAGTCAGTAGATTGGAACGACAGTTGACAAAGAGAATTGAATGTGTCTGGCGTGCCGGGGCGTGGCACGATGTGGCGTGGGCGCAATACTGCTGTGTCGCTAACTCTAATCTCATCGTTCTACTTATTAAGTTGCATAGTTTCAATGCACAGTCCAAAAAACGTCCAAGAAAAAACTGTGACTATCTACAGAACACCCAAACCACTGATTAATAGTAGTCCGTCCTTGGAAACACCAATGGTAATTGCTATCTGCCAGTCTGTCACCATTCAGGACAATGAGGTTTCATCCAACAATATTGCACTTGATGTAAAAGTACAATCATGGTCGAGACAAGCCCAACAGCTCACTACGCTGTTCAAAACGTTGCTCTACTTCACCAAGGCTCCGCTGTGGCGCATCATTGTCATGACAGACACCCTTGACACCTTCAACAAGGTGCTCAACCTCACCGTCACCTTCCCTCGCCACCGACTCCTCTTACAGCATCGGCCCATCTGGTTGCCGCAGGATCAACCTTTCATCAAGGCACATTGGCGGCCGTGTGCGTGGGCTAAACAGTTTCTGGCGGAGGCGCTGCCCGACCAACACTCCGTCGTGTATGTGGACACTGATGTGGTGTTTTTGGGCCCCGCGGAGGAGCTGTGGTGGCTGTTACACTCCATGGGTCCCCGCCAAGCCCTGGCTCTGGCTCCAGAGCCTCAGTACCTTCTTGACAATCCCAAGCGTCTCTACGCAGGCGCAGTAGGACGCAACACTGGTGTCATGGTTGCCAACCTGACGCGTCTGCGGCAGCTGCCTGGAGGAGGCTTGGGCAGCGCCATACTTAACTTCGGTGCCATTATACCACCGCCTCGCCACGACCAGGACGCCCTCAACCACTACCTCCTACACAGACCTCACCTGCTGCTGGAAGTAACGTCGCGCTGGAACTTTACTCCCTCGTCCTGCTTCCGCGAGGCACCGCCGTGCGTCGACTGTCTCACGGCGGGGATCCTCGTGCTTCATGGCGCCGACGCTACATTCTTCAGAAATATTGACAGAAAATTTTTGGTCAGTATAATAACATATACGTGTGTATTTAAGATATTATTTTTTTACTTTTTTCACTGCTAATGTTATTATTCCGTTAAACAAAGATTGTGTTGAATTCTTTTTCAGTTGGTCTTTGCCACGATGACTAATCTGCGACTAGACGACAACCCGCGACTTGTGCTGGAAGGCCTGGAGTGGCGCCTGGCTGTGCTGGACGCCTGGAGCCATGACTACGTGTGCAGCAATTACAGTGGCCTCAATCAAGGCCTCACCCTGGCACTTGCTAACGCGGCAATTGCCCGACACAACACAGCACAATGATGTCAAGTAGGTTTAAAGGACTTGCATGTTTTTCCACAACCTGAGTATCTCGTATGATGATGAATAGAGTATATTCAATTGTCGTTCAAGTACGAAAAAATTATAATCAGAGCTCTTTTAACGAAAAACGAACGTCTAGCTTTCCAATGCCCATGAGATCACAATATGCATAAATATGTGAACGTACTAGTTAAAATAAAATAAAACTGTCACTGTTATCATTCCAATATTTTTGTTTAAACTCATCTTTGCAATGAAATTAGTAGGATAAGTGTATGCTTTTTTATTTACAGTGGTTGAATTGTTTTATTTACACCAAAATAGTTTCAATCCTAATATTTATATGGGAAATAATAATTATATTACTTTCAAAATATTGTATTATTTTGTAACACTGCAAGTAAAATAGTACAATTTAAGGCTTGTAGTCTCGTAACCAAAATATGACGAGACAACAAGTTGGGTGGAAAGAATAAGAAGCAAATAGATCTTGAACAAAAATAGAACTTCCCAGACACAAGGGCGACACTTCAAAAAACAATCCCACTCAACGATTCTCCCACCAACATGAACACCGCTACCTTGATGGTTGTAAATACATCATTGCTATTGTATATATTCTACAAATACCACTGATTGCATCATAATTCATCTTGCACTTCACATTCCTCCTGCAATGTGTCACTTGTTGCACGCAGAATATACAAGAGGACACAATCCTTAATTACCCTTTCTTCATACTACACTCAATGGAAGATTATCTCACCATGGCGATTCCTTTGTATAGATTTTCAGGAGATTCAAAATTATCATACTTTTCACACAGGCAATGGAAAAGTCAAAAGTGCAAATTATATCCTGACTATGGGAGGATTACCTTCAGCCCTGTCCCACATTTAATAACCTTTTCTATCCGATATATATATATATATATATATTTCCTATTTTGGGTCGCACTGAATGTACTAATTTCCATGAGTACTTGTGAACAGGACATGGCTTGATATGCATAACTTAGAAAAGAAAAAAATAATAAATAAAGTCATTATTTCAAACACTTCAAAAATTTTGAAATTATAAATTTGTCCTGGCATGGAACATTGTGCATTTGATATAATAATATTTGAGGTTTTTTGGAAATAAAGTTGATTATGAAACCTGGAAAGCCACCAAAATTAGAAACCATTTCTAATTCCCTTAAAATGTGAGACAAAGGGGGGAAGAAACCGATTCGGGCTTGAAAATTAGAAAAGAACCACAAAATTATACAGTGCGGCGTCAAAACAAACGCTATGAACCTAGTATTATTTTACACTATGCAGCCACAAGTGTCCAGCAATGCAGTCTTGTGCCTCTAGGTCAGGGCAGTGAGGTCCTCCAGCATGGCTGCTTTTCTTTTAACTGATTGCTTAGTACACACATCAGATCATTTACACCACTCTTCTTATCACTTTAGGTTTCAAAATGAAAACTCCACCTCATTCATTTTCCAATTGCACTGTACATGCATACTGTAAAAAAAATCAGCTGCTCACGCACATACACGTATGGGTACATATGCATATACACACACGCGTGTCCTGGGGGGGGGAGTGCGTGTGAAGTATATTGCAGAAGATTTGCAAATCTGATTTTTCTATAAATTTAAGCTAATTGTAATATTGAATTGAATATTAAGAATGCCCTTATTTTAAGTTGCTGTCAATGTTAATAAACAATATGCTTCATATTTAGTGTCACCCCACGTGTTTAGGAAAATGCCTTTTACCTATATGGAAAAAAAACCGGAAAAAAACACGCACAATATACACAGACTGACAGACAGCCACACAACAACACACGTACTAGCAATCAAAAGTTCTCTCCACAACCATGATTTTCTTCAAGACTGACTTTCCACATGTGTGCCCTTGTGTCATGGGAGAAAATATACATGTACGTATTTACATTATAGGATTTTCAGGTCTAAAATTCAATGATCCACAAGTCGACCTCTTAAATCCACAGGCTGCTATAGTGGAAAGAATAACATTTTTGTCACTACAGTTATTGTATAGGAAAATAAGCACTTAGCAGATTGGTCCTTTATCATGTATCACATAATTGTGCTTCATGCTTCACTAGAAACTAGTCACTTAAATCTTAATCGTTTGGTATGTTTACAAACATGAGTAGGATGAGCAGTTTCCTGGAATTTCAATAAGCTCAAGTATGAAGCGTTTTGGCATTCCTGGTGCAGCACTGCAGCGGACTGCTTCTTGTCAGTACAACTCGCTCACTCACTCACCATTCTCACCTAATGTATGTACAGGAATGGTTTGTCAAGGTTTACACTATATTGAGCTCTTCCCTATACAGTATCCTTTTTTTTCTGCTGGTTTCCCACATTCTACTTTGGGATCATATTCTGTATCATGTCGTCACCATGAAAGCACCATTCAGTATCAGCATTAACACCATCTGGTATAAAGCACTTTAGTCTGTAAATAATTTCAGTAAGAAAATATTCAGTTTCCACATGGACAGGTGCTGTTCTCGAGTTTCCACACGCCACTCGGGGCACTTGACGCCCATGCTGTTCTCCTACTGACTAGGATAGTACCTTCCAGATGGCGCAAAAGTGCACATGATGTTTATTCAGTCTAAAAATGCAATTAACACACACACTAGATTTTACACACACACACATACATACATACATATGTAATTTGTGGACTTGAACTATGATTTTAATACTGATATAAATTTTAGCTGAACTCTCATTTTCAGCTCCACAACATTGACAGATAAATTGGCCTTGATTAACCCTTTTCATAGTTTTGCTGGTTACTTAACCCCTTCACGTCCAGATCTTTCCTTTGCTAAATAAAATAGTCTGTTGTCAGCCATAAAATTACGAAAAGTCACTTAATATACCAAATTAGTTAGTCGACAAGGATACTAAACAGGTCATGGCTATAAAATATTGCTTATATTCACTAAAAATTGTCTAATGGCACCCAAATTATCAATGGAAATTACGTTGTGGGCTTCAAGGGGTTAACCAACCAACCTTAATACATACTGACTAAAGGCTGAAGATGTCATCAATACTGCTTAGAGTAAAAGAAACTCCATTGGAAGAATAATTTCCTTGCCCTTGCACCATGACCTTGAGCAATTTGTTCACTGCATCCAAGCAGACAGTAGAAGTGCCATGCTGGCGACCCTCTACTGTCTGGTACTCACTACACTCTATTAAAGTATTGACTCTTACCAATCCACCATTACTAATCAATTCAACAGCATTTGAAGGGAATACTTCATAACAATTTCTAATCATACAAGGCATTGTATCTAACTCCTGCCAGCTCAGCATAATATACAATGATTGACATATTTTTGTCCTCATGATATGAGGCACACTAAGAGAAGTTTCATTCACAGTAAATAAGGTTCATCTACAAAGATATGCTTAATGCTAATACTTTAACTAGAATTTTCTGGAACTCAGATTGTCCTATTATACAAAGAAAACAGTACTTTGATATAAATGAGGGACCCTTCACAAGACAAGGGTTGGGATGTAACCTCTTGTCCATTCTTTTGCAAAACTAAAATTAAAAATGAATAAATAGTAATACTACTAATGTGACAAAAACCTACATTACCCTTGAATTATATGTAAGTTCACAAAATTTTATGTTACTGAATACATATTACTTCCAATGTCTTTGATTCATATGCAACCAATTTCACGAAAGAAAAGTAAAACCATGCCTACTTTGCTCTTGCCGCCAATGATTTACTTAGATGGTTCAGGTTCTGGCGACCCTCTTGTTATCGAAGGCTTCTTGAGAACGGAAGGCTTTGCTCTGACGGGCGGCTTTGAACCTGACGCTACCCCGCCTGTAGACAATGCCACACTCTTTGCCACAGCCTCCAGGTACCTTGCTGCCAGTTTCGGGGTGGAGGGTGCAGGCCCCTCTGGTGGTCTATCTGAAGCTGACCTTATTTCAACTCGTACCTCAGAGGACACTTTACGCTCACTTCGTACCTCCGATTCCAGAGGTGGCATGGCAGGTTTAAGACCACGAACAATACTTGACACTGAAGTAGGTTCCTCTGTCTCTGTTATCCTTAACTCTGTAGCCTCAGTGTTCCTTTGAGCTAAACTGAGAGAGGGAGTTAACTTGTGTGCAATAAAAGTCTG
>JACEEZ010020120.1:354569-397069 GCA_016584305.1 Chionoecetes opilio
AAGAGGTTGTTTTGGATGGAAACTTTCAGTCTTTGCTTCGGTCCAGGAACATAATATTATGCCCATTGAATACATGTAATGGTGACCGTTTGGTGTCCTGTTCTCTGCAACTATTTGTGGCCACCAAGTATATATTACCAATTAGATTGACAATATCATTTTTTCCCCCGACACTAGACCTTTCCCCAAGCCTGTGGGGCAGCACTAACACAACAGTTTGCTCACAATCAATACAATTTGCAAACTTCTTTTTTTTCTTATGTGACTTATAAATTATGATAATTTTGATAAGATAACGAAATAATAACCGATATGTTAAATGATAAATATGATTTGAAATAAAAGAAAACTTGAAAAATGTGATTATCATTGATTCATCTACAAGTAAAACAAACAAATTATACCAAATAAAGATGAATGAATAAATGCCAGCAAAGTTAGAAGAAGTCATAGTTAACACAAATTTCTCATGCCAAAATCATCACTCAAAGGATAAATTTTAGCTTGCCCTGAGGCAATGGTCCACAGGTGACTGAGGCCGCTTGATCCACTACCTAAACAATGGGAAGCATCTGGCATTCCCAGTGGTCACCCATCTGAGTACTAACCAGACCGAATGTTGGGAAAGGCTGAATGGACGCGAGGCAGATCTTTCACCGTGGAAAGGTCGTGGACCACTTTCATTCTCTCCCTTCATATTTTCTACTATATTCAGCCAAGCATCAATCCAGATGCTAAACTCCCTCCTGTACACAAAGTAATTTAAAGGCTGAATGAGTGTATGTATATACGGACTATAATAACCCCATAGCTGAATATCTATCACACAACGTATTGAACTATTGTATCCGACTTCTACTTGCTATAAAATGACTGCCTCCTTAAAGCGCACACACTCACACACATGTACACGTGCGCACGCACACACACACACACACACACACACACAAACATACACACACTTGTAACCCATTGTCTCTAAAAACATACAACTACGATACCACTCAAAATGCAAGTCATCAATCTGTACCTTAACTTTCAGAAATTAATGCAAACAATTTTACTTTCATCTCCTGACAGAGCTGGTGAAGTGGAATGTCATGACTTGACTCTAAACCACCATGGCAACAACAGAAAACTGACATGTCAATGAGCCATATGTCATAAAGAAATATGCTTCAGGTAAATATATCACATGAAATATATGATACAAGCAAGAAGTAGGAAGGGAAGGGACATGAAAGCACGGGGAGCTTACCTGCATTATAGCACTGGAGGCAACCTGAATTAGTATTAGTTTTCAGTGAAATAAAGTGTGAGGTGGTTTGAACCAGAACCCAATTGTTTCAAAGCTTCTGTCGGAGACTTCTGCTAAAATTATTTGCCTTTATCTGAAGTTAAAAATGCAGGTGATGGTGGTGGAGGAGTGTGTGATTTATTCACCCATGGTCTTGACAAACTCATGATCCCCAGCTAGCACCCTCCCAGAGAGCTTAAGACTCATAGCAACATTTCTATGAGTAAGGCTAAGACCTCATACACCACATCTCCATGTTCAGAGTGGACAGTAACTGCCAGCTCGTAAGCAACAAACCCTAGCAGCCTTGAACTCGCTAACCTCCGCCTGCTAAGTGAAAACTGAGGGAGTTATCCACTGAGTTACGTGGGCAAAGTGATGATTTACCCTCTTGGTTGTCAACCCTTTGCAAAAAAAGGTGCACACACACACACACACACACACACCAAATTATTTAATCTTCAGCCTGTCAATCAGAAGTAAAAGGCAATTCTTGTACTCAATGACAATCCGTTTCTTCGATGAACAGTACTTCTTTTTGAAAACCTAGCCTCGATTTTCTTCCTTGATGAGATCAGCATAAAATTGAATCACTGAAAGTTCCCCGTTTTCTGCCTTTCAAGGAGGCAATAGAAAATGTTTTAGATGCACAAGCATGACATACCTTAAATTTTCCACATCAACCAGCCAGTGGGACTGTTGGTTACCTGTGGGTCTATTCAAACTAGCACTAGAAGAAAAAAAATACACATGCTATAAGCAGAGGCAAAAAAGGTGATAGCACATATACTCATTTAGGTCATTCATTTAGCCTGCATTAGTTTATACCTATATTTTCGGTATGACTTGACCCCATACGACAACCTACAAGTCTATCGGGCCTCCTCACAATTACAGGTGTTCTCCTACTTACCTAAATATGTAATTGGTTCGAGTTTGTTCGTAACTCTTTATGTACACGAGTCCAACTTGCTAAGCTATGTATTCCACAGGCCACAGACCACAGACCTAACTTTGCAAGACACAGTGACCAGGAGAAGAGTGGCACACTTTAGTGACGCTGTTGCATCATGTGCTTCATCAATATCTTGACAGCCTTCAACAACACTGGGTTCCTCACCTTAAAGTGTAATCTCAGTAAAACTTCTGCCCCCTAACTTCACCAAACTCAAAATAGAATCCTTGTTCTTCCTCACAGTTCTGAACGCTGAGTCATTGACAAAAAAAACAACCCACAAATGCCACACTAACCATCGTCTATAAGCCATGTTGATGTGGATGTGCATTATTAGCCTTTGTGATAGCAACTGTATTCTACTTTCTTGTGACCTGTATTGCTTTTGTTTTCCAATTTATGAGACACTTTTATTGGGCTGGGTTAGGTTAGAAGATCAAAATGTAGGGTTAAGTTTAGGTTAGATGGTTGAACCATGGAATTACGTAGGCTTGGGTGATTAGGTTAGAAGGTTAAAACATGGTTTTAGTATCATTTAGACATATTTTCATCGTTTTTTATGGTGACTATTACCTAAAACACATAAACACCGTGGAATAGAAAGATTTTTACCACTAATGTATTATTTTGTAAAAAAAAAAAGAATCCTGTTATGAACATCTGATGACCAAAAGGGGGTGGATCCAGGACTTTTCTGTGGGTGGGGGGTGGGGGGGGTCTGGAGAGACACCAGAGAGACTACGGAGAGACTAGACACCATGTGCTTCAATCCTTAAGTGCCCGATAAGTCGGCAATGTTTTATTGATACTCGGTCCTGTACTATACTTTGCTGGTGGGTTGGCTATGTATCGCCCTACCACCCCTCTGGATCCATCCTGACGGTTGGTTTATTTACAGCCGCTGCGGCCAAAGGCGCTAAGGCGGGAAACTTTATTTTTTTGTGAAGGGTGGGGGTGGGGTTATATTTGGGTTAATGGAATTTTATTTTTATTTTAGGGGAGGGGGGGGGGGGGGGGGGGGGGGCAATTGCATTATTCACAGAGGAGTTCAGTACGTAGCCTCCTATTCAGGGATACACTGTACAAGGTGCGATCAAAAAGTTCCGAAACTACACCTATATAAAGCAGAGAACATATACCTGATTTAAATCAGGACACAATTCCCTTTGAAGTAGACACCTTGTGCAGCGATACACTGCTCCAGCGCTTCTGCCTCGATTAAAATGCTCCTTGGAAGTCCCATGATATTATAACCCGCTGAGCCCCGCCAAAAATATATGATACGATAACGCCCAGACATTTATACTAGTATTCTTATATCTTCTGAAATCTATTGAAATCACATAATTACAAGATATGAACCACATAAGTCACTCACCATAACATGTTTGTGAGTGTGTAGGTATAGTGCATATAGTAACAAAAAACTATTTGTTTTTGTGAATGTTTGGCACACTGGCCGGGCCGTGTGTTGGTTACCATGTTGACGGAGCAGGCTTTGTGCGGTCGGATATGACTACACTTGTAGCAAACAGTGGGGACTGGGTGCACGCAGGAGTTTTGCTGCGAGGGACACAGGCGGGATAGGAGTGAAGTTGTCAAGTACTGTGTACTTGAGCCACATCCTGACTCATCATTTGTGTGAATTGTACTCCCCTATGATCCTTATGTCAGAAGATTAGAGGGTAGAGAATTGGAGACTACTTAGAAGTGTCAGTGGGGCTGGGCATTACACACATATTCAACGGCTCAGGGCCGTCAGCTGGGCTCAGGGGGTCAAGCACCGTCTGAGACGGATGCTGAATCTTCTCGTGTCAATATGACAAACCTTCAGCTTGAACTCATCTTGGGGAAGAGAAACAAGTTGTAGGAAGCCATATCCAGTGAGTAAGGGGGTGGGAAGCAATGATCGGTTTGATGTGGGCCAAAAACACGCTTGTTCTAAAAACAGTGTGAGCAGGTGCGTTGTCATGTTGGATCACCCAATTGCCATCGCGCCAGTTCAGGTTGTTAGTACCTAATATTATGCCTTAGAGGCTTAGATGTTTAAGAATGGTACAGTAGAACTCAACATTGACAGTCTGGCCCAGGGGGAAACATTCACTATCCACAACCCTGCGAATGTCGAAAAAACGACAAGCATGCTCTTGGTCTTGCTCCTGACCTGCCTCACCTTCTTCAGTCTTGGAAATAATAGGCTTTTCCACTGCAAAGACTGCTATTTGGTCTGGGATCTGGCCGTAGAGCTAACTCTCGTTACTGATGATTAGCCTCGACATGAAGGTTGGATCAACTCAAGCCTCTTGCAGGAGCTCCTCGCAGACTTCCAACACAGTGCTGCTCTTACTCTGGGGTCAGGAGTCTGGGCACAAAACTGGCAGCGATGCAGAGCATGTTCAAATGGGGCATGAGGATTGCTTGATCTGATCCCTAACCCTGACGTTTTGACCCTCTTGAAACAGAAGTGCAACTTAAAACACCTTGCTTGGCTCATTACTTCATTGCCGTAAATTGCCGCTTTAACATTTCAAGGGTCTCGGTTGATGATTTCCCAGTTTGACAGAATTTGATGTTTGGTCTAATCAAGTATGAGCTCCATATTGAAATCATGAATGGGCATGTGAATGTGGTTACAAAACTTGCAGCACACATCCCAATACTCACAGCATGACACCATGTGGCACACTGACCCAAAACCGTTACTGCTCACACCTGCTGCACACACGTGACCGTCCACCACTCTGCAACACAGACTGTCTCGAAACTTAACGATTGCACCTCGTATGTATGCACCTATCAGCTAGTCACTCATGAATCCTCATTGCTATGCGAGGCATGGAAAACTGAACTCAATATAAAACAGGGTTTTCATCACTGGGCAAGCTTGGATATATTTACGACCATAGGAAGTATAGGACACCAATCCTTACTATGATGCAAATTGTAGATCACTAAATTTATACTCCCATCCAAGACAAATGAAATTTTTGAGTGCTACCAACCATGAGGTGATATGTTTAAAGGTCAACTACAACTATGCACATTCCTTGATGCAGCCATAACAGAATGGGAGAAAGAGGTCATATATATATATAACCAGCTAAATATCAAGCTTGTACTTCGATATACAACAATGCATCATTGATTTATAATTTCACTTTGAATTTTTACATAACAGGGCTTCTGATTTAAAATCATATTTCTTATAATATGTCATCTTATTTACCTCCTCTCATACTGGAGCACACACCTCCCCACTTGTACTTCCTTCTTTCTCTCTCTTCCTAGCCATCACATTGTACCAGTGATCTTTATAAATTAACCCCCCACCAAACCCCACCCTGGCTCCACCAAACCCCACCCATCCCGCCCTGGCTCCACCAAACCCCACCCATCCCGCCCTGGCTCCACCAAACCCCACCCACCCCGCCCTGACTCCACCAAACCCCACCCACCCCGCCCTGGCTCCACCAAACCCCACCCACCCCGCCCTGGCTCCACCAAACCCCACCCACCCCGCCCTGACTCACAAACACTTCATTCACTCCACAGTCGCATCATTCTAGAGACAAGTAGTCTAAATCTTTTCCTAATAAACTCTACATGAATCTGAATTTTAAATCTTTGGCAAATAATTAAGTCAAGATATTTAGTAATTAATATGAATTTTTACAGAAGTGACTTCAAGTAATAATCTTTCTTGATGTTATGCAATACAAAACCTGAAGATATGAGTAAGAAACAAGACATGAGTTATGCAAGTCATGGACTAGTCAAATATTTCTTACTTTTCATTACCTGAACTTCACTCACTATATTACATAATCCTAACACCTTATGCATAATTCTTAGTCTACATTTACAGACTGCTTTTATAAGAATATGTAAACACACTCATCTAACATGGAGGGAAGAGGGATATGCATATCACAAAACATTACCACATCCATTGTAATACTGTACACTCATAGGAACAAAGGGAAGAGGGGCACGCAGTTTGGGGCAAAGGGGCAGGGGTCGACGAGATAATAATTGTGGCAACAGATATATGCATATTTCAAGTACGTACTGCAATATTTTTTTTGCATTAATTAAAAACAATCATAAATCTGGATTTGTGAACACCAATTTGCTGAGTGGTTAGACAAGGGACTGTGGAAGGTTATGGACGGTATCTTGCCAAGCATAGGCTGGGGGACAAATACTAGTCAGCTACACAGCGGTGACGGCCAAACGATCAATAAATAATGGAAATGTAGCTTCAGTAAACATATGCCCAGACAATACATCTATAAAGATCAAAAGATAAGAGGATTAGGATGCTGCAACTACAGGAGCAGTGTGGTCAGGCTTGACATGCAGGCTTCACAGGAGGTAGGCTTGTGTTGTACACAGCTTGGGCTCACTCCAATAACATAATAGAACAACCTGCGATAGTCACCCTTACACAGAGCAAGAGCAAAGGCTTTATCCACTAGTCTCAGAAGCAGAATACTCGCCTTGGTGAAGTATGTCAAGTAGGAAATTCCAGAACTAACTTTGATATCATAGCGTGGAATGGTATTGAATCACAAGAGTGCTATAAGTTGAATCCATTAAATTGCTATCAGATCTTCCTTCTTCTACCGTCAATACCAAAGAATGTTCTGGACATAGTAAATAAGGTTGACATATCGCAGATTACATCACCTTGACTCTCTCCTGACAATATAGCCAAATTTTGAAATTTTGCTTCTGCTGCACATAGGTGTAAATCAAGAGTAAAAACAAATTATTATATGACATCTCTTTCCAATTATTCTGGTAAAAACAAAGGTATTAATGTAACCCAGGAAAACTTTCTCTTCTCAGATGTAATACTTGTTCAAAAAGTTAGCAGATGAAATAAAAACTTTTACGAGTTCCTTGAAAACAAAATATCATACTAATGTTAGTATGAAAAATGAAAAAAATGAAAAAAATAAAAAAGACAATGAAGACATTATTAGTATATTAGCACTATTATTGATTAGTTTAATGATAGTTATGCAATCTATGGAATAGCTGTTAGTCTCTTCCTTCCCAAAAACAGTGGGGTAGTTGCTTCTCCTTGGCCAAATGAAGTGAAATTTATAGGGCTCAGAATGTCCCTATCATAATATGCCATGGAGAGCCATCACAGGACTGTTATGGCTGCTGCTGGCAAGCCTCAGTCTGGACTATGGGACTGTACTAAATATGTATCAAAATTCCCAACTTTATATTTGATTCAGTAATTGAACTAAAGTAAAAATAATAACCCAAAGAACTCAAGAAAACTGCCCAACACACCAACTATGCTGTTACCTCCTCCTGGACAGACACGATACTCGACACATCTGAGAGGGAGAGACAAGCCCCATGTTGCAGGGAGTGTGGGGGAGTGGGGGAGTGGGAGGCCTGCCCTGGGGTGCTGGGCAGCGGCGAGGTGGAGCGGCCCCCGTCAGCTTGTGCCCCGTCTGACACCCCGCCAGAGTCCAGCCCGAGCGAGGAGGAAGCTCTTCCCAGGCCATCACGACTCACTGGGCTCGCACACGAGTCCTGGGGTGATAATAAAAGTGCAGGCAATTCAGTGCATCAAAATATCATACAAATGACAAGATAGGAAATAGGTACTGTACTTCCTGTTTTGACATGAATATGACATTGAGGCAGTGTTTGACTTTTATTATCACGTTCCTCATCGTTCTGTTGCTATCGTACTTGTCATGCTCGAGCCTTGCCAGCGCAAAGCAAGTGATTGCGGAACTGACCTAAATTAATCACAGCACAACACAAGCCAAAAGCCTGTTATGTTCACCTCATATAAATACCACACAGCTTCAAAACATGTGGTGTACATACCTGGCTCTGCATGGATGCCGGGGAGGGCGAGAGAGGAGCCTGGGTAGCCCCGTTGTGTGAGGTGGGTTTGATCCCCCCATCAGAGGAGTGTTGGGTGGAGGATGACAGGATGGACTCGGAGGATGAAGATGCACGTCTGCGTAACTGTTCTGCTGCACCTCGGTCACTCAGGCGATCTTTGTCCTCATCCCTGAGAAATTATACCAAATTGTACATTCACATTAATGACACAGTACTCACAATCAAATTTCTATTGGTCTGTTCAATTTATACATTAATTATAAATAGCATGCTCCTCATTTAAAAAGGGAGGCAATGGCAGAGCCGCAGAAATGTGGCTATGTACTTAATACAGTAGATAACATAGAGAAATAGAAATAAACAGGACTGAAATTAAATCAAAGACCTCAAGTAAGGCTATATATAATTCTGTCAATTTCAACTTGCTAATAGGTACAAAGATACAAGTGATTTATGACTCAAGAAATATCTATTCTTGAAAGCAAATTACCCTTAGTGGATGCAAAAACAAAAAATTGGGATATGAAAAACCCAGAGAGGAACAAGTATGTAGTATATCTAACAATATGAGAGAGAGAGAGAGAGAGAGAGAGAGAGAGAGAGAGAGAGAGAGAGAGAGAGAGAGAGAGAGAGAGAGAGAGAGAGAGAGAGAGAGAGAGAGAGAGGAGAGAGAGAGAGAGAGAGAGAGAGAGAGAGAGAGAGAGAGAGAGAGAGAGAGAGAGAGAGAGAGAGAGAGAGAGAGAGAGAGAGAGAGAGAGAGAGAGAGAGAGAGAGAGAGAGAGAGAGAGAGAGAGAGAGAGAGGAGAGAGAGGAGAGGAAGAGAGAGAGAGAGAGAGAGAGAGAGAGAGAGAGAGAGAGAGAGAGAGAGAGAGAGAGAGAGAGAGAGAGAGAGAGGAGAGAGAGGAGAGAGAGAGAGAGAGAGAGAGAGAGAGAGAGAGAGAGAGAGAGGAGAGAGAGAGAGAGGGAGAGAGAGAGAGAGGAGAGAGAGAGAGAGGAGAGAGAGAGAGAGAGAGAGAGAGAGAGAGGAGAGAGAGAGAGAGAGAGAGAGAGAGAGAGAGAGAGAGAGAGAGAGAGAGAGAGAGAGAGAGAGAGAGAGAGAGAGAGAGAGAGAGACATTGCTTGCCAGTCTAGTGGATGGCGTCCTCCCTGCAATCCCGCAGGTGGTAGGTTCAAAGCCTGCTCAAGCCTCACAGATTTTGGGTCGTTGTTGGACAAGCAAACTTTCCTGATGTAATTTTTTATTAATTGTCTGAATTGAACAAACATACCCATCAAGCAACACACCTGATCTTGAGAAGGATGTACTTGTCTGGGATGAGGCCTTGCTTGCCCTGGAATGAGCCGCGCCACCAGTCGCTGGACACCTGGGAGTGCAGCACCAACACATCCCCCTTGTTGAAGCTCAGCTCCCTCTCTGAGCGAGCCATGAAGTCAAACTGTGCTAGGGCTTCTAAGATCTCACTTTCTGTTGGAACGAATAAAGGTAAATTTAAGCGCTGGTATTGCTTAAAATTTTGGCTCGTGTTTCTTTGTACTTTTAAAGAATGCCAAATAAAGTTATTACAGTTTAATCTGCTTTACTATTTTTCTATCCAGTTAGGAATAATTCATGATTATAGATGTATAAAATAAAATGTTAATCTCAATAGGTATATGTAGTTTTAACAAACTAATTTTAAGATTCTTATAAAATATACTTGAATACCACCAAACAATAATATTTAAACATAGAAGGCAAGTATACAGAACGTTATTAATCTACAAACAAGGGAGCTAGGCAGAATATGTGAGGTATTTTACTTTGAGTGTTTGACATTGTCTTTGTATTGAAGCACAAGAGGAGTCCTCCAGAAAAAATTGCACTCCATTCTATGAGATTGTGGCAAATATTTCTGCATATAACAATGTTTTGAGCCCTTCTTGAAAAACATTATTCCCGCCCAGTTACTTTTAAAGCTATGCCAACCATGCAGGCAATGGCATTTGTCTCAAATTCATATGACTGATAAAATTTGGATAGTTCCAATTTCATGCAAGTTAAATACAAAGATTATTCAAAGCAAGAAAAGAAACAAATTTGATGCACTTTAAAAAAAATTCAGAACCTTTTAATGAGCTACCAAGCAAAGACTATTGTGGCTTATAAAGCTATAAAAGCTTAATCTTGATATAATGAAACTATGATAAAAGTTAACTTACTTCCAAATAGCTGAAGGGCAATATCTTTGTCTCTAAATACTGAATCTGTAAGGGAAGCCACAGATAGTCAAAACCATGCAAAACAATAAAATATCTCAATGACTGACTACATCAAAGAAATAAAAAGCAACTTAAAATAAACATCAGAAACAAAAATAAAGGCAAGCAAATATTCAAATAAAATACATGACTACATAATTATGTACACTCCCACAGTAAACATTTGACAACTGCACCATAGTGTAGACAAAACGAAAAGTGACAGACACAGTTGGCGGGAAGTGTTCTGTACACAACAATAACTTAGAAAGGGTGAATCAAAGCAAAACTTGCCAGGATTAGGCTTGACCTTAGGATGGGAGGGATGGGGGGATTTAAGAAGGGGGGGGATGGGGGGATTTAAGAAGGGGGGGATGGGGGGATTTAAGAACCAATGTGTGAAATGAGGATCATGACACTTGGCTAACACAAGGCTCGAGGACCCTCTAGTGCTTGATATATTCTCAGTAGTTTCATATTCCCTCCCCAAGACCACCACTACAACCACTACAAAGGTAACAGCTTAGCACAAACTTTGCAACCCCAATTATCACCATCGCCACCTCTGTGGTATTAACTTGTGTTAGGAAACTATCAGACAAATCATTGTTGGTGCACTGCGTTAGTTTTCTTTCAGGGATCAAAGAAACCAAGGCAAAGACTACCTACAAAAAAATACAGAGTTAATAAACACATAGGATTAGAGTTAGGATTGAGACCAGTAACAAGTTCAAGTCTCCTCCAATAGTGATACACCACAAGGACTTACACAATTATTACATTGAACAGACACAATATGAGGCGCTTATTTCAGAAAGTCGATAAGCGCCATCAATAAAAAACTAAGAAAATGGCTTCAAAATGTTTCAATCTTCAAAATGTCATATCTTTTGAACATTGAAACATTTTGAAGCCATTTTCTTAGTTTTCTATTGATGGCGCTTATCGACTTTCTGAAATAAGCGCCTCATATAAACAAGGATAAAAACTTTACACACTGAATTTCAAGATGAAGCTTTAAGTCACACAAAGACACTGCAGTAGTCGTCAGGCCAACACTCACCGTCCTCAGACTGGCCCGGCTCGGAGTCCACGTCGTCATGGGCCTCGGAGGGAGCGTCGCCCACCTCCACCTCCAAGTCTATTGAGTCTCGGGAAATGTACTTCTCATAGATGTGGCCGCCATCACCGGGGAAGATGTCTTCGCTAAAGATGATGATATTCTTGATGAGCTCATTCACCAGGTTTTGGATACTGAACCTGTGGACAGTTTTGATTTCCAGTTGTCTGGCATAACTGCTGTTTTGGTGTGGGTGGTACAGCACATACATTACAGCACATACATTACAGCACATACATTGCAGGACATACATTGCAGCACATACATTACAGCACATACATTGCAGCACATACATTGCAGCACATACATTGCAGCACATACATTACAGCACATACATTGTCACTCTAACATCTCCACTTTTGCTTTCATCTCTCTTACTACACCATCCACCATAGGTTAACCCCTTGAGACCCAGAACGTAATTTCCATAGTAATTTGGGTACCATTAGACAATTTTTAGTGAATATAAGCAATGTTTTATAGCTATGACGTGTTTAGTATCCTTGTCCACTAACTAATTTGGTATATTCAGTTACTTTTCGTAATTTTATGGCTCGACAACATACAATTTTTTATAGCAAAAGAAAGATCTGGGCGTGAAGGGGTTAAATAGCCACACGGATCACATCACACATCCTTGCCTCACTCTTCCTTGTATTCCAAATCTTTAATTAATTTATCCATTGGTCCTGACACACGCCATTGCATCCTTACAAAAACCTTTTACACCATTCAATAACTTCCCACCCACATCATACACCTTCAAGACATCCCCATTGCTTTCAAATCAACTGTCATAGGTTTTCTCAAGGCCCATTTACTTGTCCAACAGTAAATATGCTCCACTACCTAATATAACACACACACACAACACACACACACACACACGCACACGTAGGGATCAGAGCTATTGGACAGAAGTGATCATCAGTATGGGATTAGAGATGAGGAAAGGAACATGAAAGAAAATTAAAAGAGCGGCTGCTTGAGACATGTCAAAAAATAAGTTTCCCATTCAATGGATATCAGTACAGATTTAGAAAAGATGACAACGTCCACAGTTTCTAAGTTTAACCTCTTGAGGCCCAGAACATAATTTCCATTGTAATTTGTGTACCATTAGACGATTTTTAGTGAATATAAGCAATATTTTATAGATATGACCTGTTTAGTATCCTTGTCCACTAGTTGATTTGGTATATTCAGTCACTTTTCGTAATTTTATGGCTTTTATATAGCAAAGGAAAGATCTGGCCGTGAAGGGGTTAAACTTGATAAAAAGAGATATAGAGACATGACAAAGCAAGCATAGGAAATTTTTCTGTAAGTTTCACCTCGGTGAAGAGACACGCTACCTGGTCTTTGTCTTCAGGGATGGGCACCAAGGTGGGGCCGAAGCAGATGGCCAGGTTATAAGGGTCCATCATGTTCTCATCACTAAATTCTGACAAGCTGAGGGAGAGATAAGATTTGTCATGAGGCAATGTATGAGAAAAAAAACAGAATCAATTACTATTATGATCACTATTTCATTAACCTTAACAAAATTGTGAGGTAGAACACAATCAGTCACACAAGTCGATAGTGTGTGTTAAAACAGGCCACACACCCAATAATTTTCCATTGCACCTCATGAACCAAATCTTCATTCCACATCATATACTCCGTCTGTATATTGTTTATCAAAGGCCATTGAGGGAACAATAGTTAAAATGCAGTCTAGCCTTGTTTCATGTATCTAAAATGACATATTTTCCATCACAATATACCATTTACTATTGTTTCTGATAATGTTCTATTTAACACTGATGTACACAGTCACTATCTAAGAATGACCAAAATTTCCCTTTGTTTTTTCACATTATTTTCCTTACCTTAGTTACCATCTTAGTAACTTAGAAACTTAACTCAGAAATTAGGTGGTAATGGTGGTAAATAATGGTGGACGTAACAATGGTAAATATAATAATGCTCATGATCACTAAATTCCTTAATAAGATGTACTGAACACCCTAACACGAGACAAGAGGCCCGAGTGACTTACTGATTAAGGAAGGCGAAGAGGTAGCGCATCACAACAAACACTGGCCGGGGAAGACTGGTCACAACGTCTCGCATCTTGATCACAAAATCATGTTTTTTCTCCAGTGCTGCAAACGAGAAAGGCCTTGAGTCTACATCCTCAACAACCATTTCTTTTTATAGGATTTTTTGTATTAAATGTAAGTGAAATGCCACTCGATATCATAAAATTCAAGGCACCTTCCAGAATATAGAGCAAAACATCTCAATACATAATATGAGTCAAACATAATAGGTTAAATAATATAATAAACATAATGGGTTATATCATGCAAGGATGTGGAAGCCTTGAAGCGTTCATATGGAAGACGGAATGAGAGCAATCTTACGAATGAATCACAACTTACGAGCAATTTCCATGAACTGATCAAAGAACACAGTGGGGAAGAGTGGCTCCCTCAGCTCCCGCAGGTACAGCTTCAGCACGCCGGCCACACTGTTGATGTCGGAGGCGTCAGTCACGTCGGCCAGCGGGTCTTCCATCCTCTCAAAAGATTCCCGGAAGTTGTTAATCTCCACCTGGGATCCTGAGACTCTGAATATCCCCTGGTGGTGCAGGCCTGGAGGGGAAAGGCTTCACGTCAGTACACAGCAACATAACTAAACCCCTTCACGCCCAGATCTTTCCTTTGCTATAAAAAATTGTATGTTGTCGAGCCATAAAATTACGAAAAGTAACTGAATATACCAAATTAGTTAGTCGACAAGAATACTTAACAGGTCATATCTATAAAACAATGCTTATATTCATTAAAATCGTCTATTGGTACTCAAATTATAATGAAAATTACGTTCTGGGTCTCAGGGGTTAAGAATTTTTATGCAAATCCTTTTAGCTACACATATATGTATTGTGTTTCATTAGAATAAATATCTTCACACCATATAGGTTGATGACCCTGATGCAGGACTTCATGATGAGGGAATCTCCTGGCCGGTGGCCTCTAAGTACTCCTCAAGAGACCCGCCAAAGAGCTTAGGTTGTCCCATCAGAGGGTTGCGTCCTATGCGGCGACGGTGCCGCTTGTTAACTAAATTCCTGTAATGAATTAAACAAATTTTTAATATGACAATTTGTGTAATCAATACAATAACTTCAAATATTTCTGTACGGACTTCTTCTGGTCATACATTACACAAATTTTTTTACAATTGCAATAATAGAGAATCATTTACAGAAATAATTAAGATTTGGAAGAAAAATGTTAGAATTCTAAGACCAACTTCAGTGAAACCAAGATAAACTACTTTCCACATAAACAGACTGGTCACAGAATATTCATCTTACTCTTGCAACACAAATATATGAGGTGCATATCCAAACCTTGTTGGTGTGGGGGAGGAGGAGGCCTGTGTATCATCCCCAAGTGGCTTTCTCATAAGCTCATATCGTGCTTGTAAACGAGTGATGAGATTGCTTCCAAGAGTGTATTCACGGAATTTCTGAAAGCAAATTTTATGTTGATAATTTTTTTGTGAATGGGGGGAGGAGGAATTTTTTAAAAATATGTAAGGAATTGGAGAGGATTTAGTGATGTCACACAATGGAAGATGTGTTGAAGTGTGCCCTGGGGATGGATAAGTTGTAGGCATCCTAACTGCATGTCTCTCCCTCTGCTAATCTCTTGACCAATCACAATACTTCAACAAATCAATACAAATAAGACTCACACTTAAATAGAAATCCTCAGTCTCTTGACGATCTGCCTTCATCTTGATCATTATGGACTCTGGCTGCTTGTTGTCTGGCCTGGGCTCGTCAACAAAGTAGTGGGCACAGTCATAGTCCCGTGTGTTGATCATCTCCATCAGGGTTTTCTCTGCTGTCTCAATGGTCTTCCAGGTCTCCTCTGATTCTGTCTTGAGGCTGGTTAACCTGGAGACTAGGTGGGCATAACGCTTCTCCATCTCCTCCTGGACATGGCGATTCACCACCACCTGGTTCACCTGTGCTGTGGCGGGATCTTCATGAGTCTGGCACCACAAAGTGAGTGCCTGCCAAGGAGTGGTCCATAGAGCGATTTATAAATTATAAGCCACAGCTAACATGGAAAGCGAAGGAGGAGGAGGAGGAGGAGGAGGAGGAGTGATAGCGAGGCACGATAGTATAAAACGACATGCAACACTCTCTCTCTCTCTCTCTCTCTCAGTTGGGGCACAATACCTGGCTGTAACGTTGAGTGAGCATGCCAATTTTAAAAAGGTATTTCTACAGAATTAATGCTGGGTTTATCATGACTCCTTGATACATACATATATACAGTGGTGGGCGCCATTAATCAAAAAGTTAACTTCGTTAACCGTTAATCCGTTAACCAAAAAATTAACTTCGATAACCGTTAATCAGTTAATTCTTTAAAAATGAAACGGAAGTTATCGATAAACCGTTAATGTTAATTTTTATTAAAAAAAAATTAAAAATAATAAGTTTCTGATCTAAAACCACCTAAAAACACCTTTGAAAAGTGCCAAAACTATAAAATCAGCCTTTATGGGTTTTTTTAAGGGCTTTAGAACCCAAAACTAGTTTTTTTTTGCTTTAGAGTTAAAAAAGGCAATTTTATAGTTTTAACTTTAAAAAAAAAACTAAAAAAGGCTGATTTCATAGTTTTGGCCCTGTTTTAGGTTTTTAAAGGCTTTTAGAGCCAGAAAAGGGTGAAAAAAACTTTAAATGAAACACAATATTAGTATTAAACTAAAAAAAATTTGATAAAGTGGCCGAAAGAAATGAAAATAAATAAATGAAAAACACGATATATACATAATTTAATTTTTCCTCTTCTCGTTCTTCTCACTTTTAAACGTTGACCGGTTTCAATGAAATTAAAAAATTTGGGTTAGCGGACTTGAGTTAACGGAAGTTAAATGTAACGGAAGTTAATTAGTCCTATAATGATTTCCAAAGTTAACTTAAAAGTTAAATCGTTAACGAAAATGTTAACTTCGTTAATTAACGATTAACGGATTAACGGTTTGGTGCCCACCTTTGCATATATACCCTTTCCCTCTCTCTCCATGGCCAAAGGAAATAGAGGGTAAACAAAAATGAAACAGTAATGTAAGTACAAAGCTTATATATAGATAGTCATTGAAAGTTAAGATTCAGTCTAAGAAACAAACCATCCGTGCTCAAACAGTTAACTCAAAATCTGGTATTCTTGTGATTGGAAGGATTCAATAAGCATCACAAAATCAACACTGAGGAGAATCTTAACAGCCCATCAGATCCCTGCAGCACAGAGCCCTCGGCACACAACTATCTCACCTCATCCCCTTTGTGTCCTTGAAACTCAAACTTTTTGGGCAGCATAAAGGCAGCATTGTTGAACTCCAGGAACCTCTGTTTGTCCAAGCGCGAGTCCAAATTGTTGGTAGTTTTGTTAATTTCATCAATGCCTCCAGTCAGACTCCTTCGCAGACACTCCTGCCCAGACACGTGGGTCAGGAGAGCTCGGGCTATGCTGCTGTGGAACCCAAAGTCCATACACTGGGGAGGAAAAGTGTTTTTTTCCATATAACTTGCTTTTCCCAAAATTGTATGGTGGCACATAACAGGAAGTAAATTACTAAAAACATTCAAAAGATTTTACAAACTTAAACAGTGGCACAATCTACAAATTCAATGGTTCATATAAATTCTACATAACAAAAAGTTTACCAATCCTCTAAGATATTGTTGCATGTACTGCATTAATTTTTGCTCACATTTACCCTCCTACTGCATTTTGTCATCATTCTTTTCTATTTTCTATTCTATCCAGCAAGAGCTTTAGAAATATTCAATTATTCATCCTTCTAGACTTACATCCACAATATCAGACATGTCCTCCACAAAGTACTTATGGATGGCAGCATTGGCAGAGTCCATTGACAGAATATATTCATTGCGGGCCTTCAAAGCCTTCAGCTTGGCGTCCATGTACTTGTTACTTCTCTGAAAAATTAAACACAGTAAAAATTACTTTTGCCAAAACAAGCAAAGGAAATGACACAAAGGAAGGTACTGGAGTTTCTAAAGGTTTAAAGTTTGTCCTTCTGAAGATTTCTTGATTGAAGTTGCCTATAAAACTATAATATAATATAATATACATACAATACCATATAAACTATAACTTGACAACAGAAATCAGAGAGAAAAAAACTGTTCAGGTGAAACGATGTGTGGAAGATGCGAGTCAACATGAAGATAGTTTACATTCTTAGGGGTCATATACTTCTTTAGCTAAATCTTTGGGCATTACTGTATGAGATAATGAGTCATAAGGAAACTAGGATTGGCTACGAAAGATGTAACATACCTTCTCAATTTCCTTTGCAATAACTTTAAACTTCTTGCTCTTTTCCAGCTTCTCCTTGGGAATCCCCTGCTCCAATTTGGATCTCTGAGCTTCAAAGTTGCGTAGTTTAGTCTCGGCATTCTTGTACTCGGTCTGGTAGGTGTGGTAGGTGCGCATGGTGGTGTGCAGCTCGTGCAGCACCTTAAGCAGCTCCTCGTGGCTTTCATAACCAATCTCCCGACACTGAAAGGAATCATAAGAGCATTAGAAAATAAGAAAGCTACAAGAGGCGTGAGACCTACACGAGCTAGTTCCCGTGTATCTGTAATCACAACCAGCGAATGAATTACAGTAACATCCCACAGCTATTCTTAACCCCTTGAGACCCAGAATGTTATTTCCATTGTAATTTAGCTACCATTAGATGCTTTTTAGTGAATATAAGCAATATTTTATAGATATGACCTGTTTAGTATCCTTGTCCACTAACTAATTTGGTATACAGGGAGGTCCCGTTATACGAGCATTCGATATACGAGAATCCGATGATACGAGATGTGTACATTAGGGCCTATTTTCAATATACGAGTTCGAAAATCCAATGCTACGACATTCAAACTGGGGTGAGTAAAATTACCAAGTTATTTACTCAAGTAAATCACAAGTTATTTACTAAAATTATAAAGTCATTTACTGACTATATGATTTTACCTAAGGTTGTACGATAATCAATCTGAAAATATGATAATTCTGGTGGCTCGGTACGACAATGTGGCCTACAAAAATTCAGAACCCCGGGCAAGAAGCCAGCAACGGAGGTAGTATGGCCAGCAACAACCTGCTCTCGCACTACCTAGATACTGCTTTCCCTAATGACGGAAGCTACAAAGCTCCCTCGGTAGGTCGTAAACGAGTAGGAAGGTTGTGACTGGCTAAGGCGTCATCCGTCACCAGCCAATGACAAACAGTTTTTAAAACTTCTCGACCAATCACAAGCCAGCGAGACATATTTCCGGGCAAGAATGGCATGCCAGACTGCCTCTCTCTGCCTTCTGTCCCCGTCATCTAAAACTAATTCTCGTTTTATTTGGAATGCTTGCGTTTTAAGGAGTTTTAATGTATCAGATAGTAAGATATATAAGTAAGGAGCCTGTGTTGCTAGTGTATTGGTGGTAGAAGGTGTGTATGTGGGTTAAAATAGTGAATATTTGTTATGGGGCCGCCCCGCGGCAAGAATTTCTCTGTCACTCACTGCCCCGCCAGCAGTCACCTCATCATAACATCTTTAAATCACCCTTATTTAAGCTGAAACACGGTGCTACATTGATTTAGATAATGACACGTGTATATAACATCTCACCATAATCACTAAGTTGTATAATAACAAGTGATAAGACGTTTAACCCTGCCCAAACCTACTGTGGTGGAGGAGGCGGCGGCCTGCCCCGTCCGCCGCCTCTCTCAAAAACTGCCGTCAACCGCCTCACCTGTGCCTTCCTGAAGAAGACAGTCAGCTCCTACGCCTGTGATAGCACAATAGGATATCACCAGTGATCATAGGATTCCTCAAAGGGTCCTCGCTTTCCTACTAAATAATTACCAAGGAGATCTCCGGTGGCGGCGGAAATCGGCTGCCGCCCCCACAACACAACACCCCGTTATCAGCTGTATAATATGTGCCTTCCTGAAGAAGTCAGGTCAGCTCCCACACCTGTGATAGCACCATAGGATATCACCAGGGATCATAGGATTCCTCAAGGGGTTCTCGCACCCCTACTAAATGTTACCAAATTTTATTTTAGCTTGAAAAACATTTTTTTTTTTTTTTTTTTTTTTTTTTTTTTATAATTGATGGGGTCCTGGAACCAAACCTATATTTTACCATTAGTTATATGTTTCGTTTTACGAGATTTCGCTTTACGAGTATGCCAGGTGGAACCTAACTGCTCGTATCTTCAGGACCTCCCTGTATTCAGTTACTTCTCGTAATTTCATGGCTCGAGAACAGACAGTTTTATATAGCAAAGGAAAGATCTGGGCGTGAAGGGGTTAAAAAAAATCTACAGGAGAGGCAATATGCAATCCCAAATACCTATAAGTATACTAATGCACTAAGCCATTTATAACATCTGAGCTTACAAAGTATCTTAGAACAATTTGCGAGTCAATACATTTTATTTTTGGTAATTTTAAGATGTAGAGTTCTAATTCATTCCTTTAATCTGGACACCTAACAAGTGTAATGACCTAACAATGGTTTCACAGTATATTAAGCTAGAGATTTAACCCCTTGAGACCCAGAACGTAATTTCCATTGTAATTTGACTACCATTAGACGCTTTTTAGTTAATATAAGCAATATTTTATAGATATGACCTGTTTAGTATCCTTGTCCACTAACCAATTTGGTATATTCAGTTACTTTTCGTAATTTTATGGCTAACAACATACGATTTTTTATAGCAAAGTAACGATCTGGGAGTGAAGGGATTGAGTTCTAAATTCAATAAGTGACCGTTAAGGTTTTACTGCTAGGACTAGAATTTCAAGCCTATCTCACCCTCTTGTATATCCGCTGTACATCGTCCTGGATTTGTGTGAACCTAGGAATAACGTTGTTGAGGTAGACGTCCGCCATGGCAGCGTGATCCCGCGCATCTTTCCTGGTCTGATTCACTAAAGAATTCCAGCAGCTGTAAACACTCAACAGATGCACCTGTTCACGTCTGAAAATAAATGTTTGCACCTGTAAACACCTCGCGAATATACTGTTCACATAAAGCAATAATAAATACTTCCATAGATATAAAAGGCATAAATGATATTCAAGCCTCATTTCAAGGGTCAGTAGTCTTGATTTCTTTCATTAATGCACATGGGCACGGCAGGTATTACTGGTGAGCTCATATACGTAATACTGAAATACAGTAATGCAAAACAAAGTTATTGGTAGAGTTAGGATTATTCTATAGAAGTAGAGATCGAGACCTCCCTGTCTGGGGATGTGACATTATTTAGGCAAATGAGGTAACTGTCCAAGAATGCTGACCAGATCTGGTGGAGAGCAGAGTGAGCGGAGTAATGAGGAGCAGGATGGGACATTTGAGTGGCTTTTACTGTAATTTCACCCTATAAATTCCTTCCTTAAAAGCCTTCGAGTAGGTGTTAAGCTCCCTGCCAGCCAGACCCAAGTGATTATGATGTCACTGCGTTTTATCAACTATGAAACATCAGGCTAGGACATGCGTGGTGCTTACTTGTACTTCTGTTCCTTGTGCCTCGCCTGGAGGGACTTGGCCAGCTTGTCCAGCTTGAAGGAGTAATCCTGGTGGATCTCTGCGCGGCGTCGGAACCAATCCTGCAGCTCCCCCACCAGCGCCGTCTGGGTGTCCACGCGGCCATCTAGCGCCCGCAGCTGCTCGTTCAGCTGCGACCGCAACTCTGCCAAACAAAACCATGGTGATTAAGGGAGGTTATAATGTATTTTGTATTATTGTATTTTGTATCATTGTATTATTGTATTTTGTATAATTGTATTTTGTATTATTGCATTTTGTATTATTGCATTTTGTATTATTGTATTTTGTATTAATGTATTTTGTATTAATGTATTTTGTATTAATGTATTTTGTATTATTGTATTTTGTATTATTGTATTTTGTATTATTGTATTTTGTATTATTGTATTTTGTATTAATGTATTTTGTATTATTGTATTTTGTATTTTGTATTATTGTATTAATGTATTTTGTATTATTGTATTTTGTATTAATGTATTTTGCATTATTGTATTTTGTATTATTGTATTTTGTATTAATGTATTTTGTATTATTGTATTTTGTATTATTGTATTTTGTATTATTGTATTAAGGCGGCTTTACCCTCTTTAAAATGTGACACGGCACGGACCCTTGCCAGCACCTTGCCGTGATGACACCAATATCTGACACCAAAAAAAAACTGTCTTTTGAAAACAAGATGCGGTCCTAAGCCTTAACAAAACGAAACCCTAAATGATTCCTAGCAATACAGCTATCATATTACGGCAATGGTCATTTCTTTTTCGAGGGATGAGATTGTAAGCATCCATGATACTATTCACATTGGCGAACTTAGATTTCATACCAACAGAAGTTTTGTACTGCTGAAAATACTAGGCCTTGACTATAATGGAGGGAATTTAATAACATTTACCAGCTACGTCATCTTCTATACGTGCTGCCTGTGTGTGTGGGGAGAGAGAGGAGAGAGAGAGAGAGAGAGAGAGAGAGAGAGAGAGAGAGAGAGAGAGAGAGAGAGAGAGAGAGAGAGAGAGAGAGAGAGCAGGGAAATATTTATGGGTCAGCATATAATTATCCCCGATCTTCTTTTCCTCATAGTTAAGGAAGGGCATGAACTCGTCACCTTAATAACAGCATCGCGCGCCTCAGGATGAAGAGTCAGTATGATATCACAGGACAATAACATCGCTGGTAATGAACAAAGCAGCAAAACTGAAGCCATCTCTATATCAATAACAGTAAATATAATAATAATAGTAATAATCTTGCAAGGTAAAGGCCTGATCAGTGACAGTATTACAATCGGTCTGTAAAGTGTGGTGTGGTGTGGTGTAGTGTAGTGTAGTGTAGTGTAGTGTAGTGTAGTGTAGTGTAGTGTAGTGTAGTGTAGTGTAGTGTAGTGTAGTGTAGTGTAGTGTGTGTGGTGTGGTGTGGTGTGGTGTGGTGTGGTGTGGTGTAGTGGTGTGGTGTAGTGTGTGTGTGTGGTGTGGTGTGTGTGTGTGGTGTGGTGTGGTGTGGTGTAGTGTAGTGTGTGTGTGTGTAGTGTAGTGTAGTGTAGTGTAGTGTAGGTGTGGTGTGGTGTGGTGTGGTGTGGTGTGGTGTGGTGTGGTGTGGTGTGGTGTGGTGTGGTGTGGTGTATTGTGGTGTGGTGTATTGTGGTGTGGTGTGTTGTGGTGTGGTGTGGTGTGGTGTGGCGGGTCGGGCGGTCGGAAGGCACGAGCAAATACAGAGACAGGAAGCCGAAGATGACGGTCCCACGATAATGTTCCGCTACGTTCTTGAATTCCTGATTGGTGCTCTCTATCTCTCTCTCTCCCGTATATCCTCCTACTTCCCTTAATTCTGTTCCTATGTTCCTCTGCCTCATTTCCTCTTTTCATCAATACCTCTCTCTCTCTTGGCCTTTGCAAACTATTTTTTTCTTCTCTCTCTGCACCTCCTCTTCCTTCCTTCACTTTCTCCCATCACAAACTTGACCAAAGATAGAAATACCCCCCACTGAAATATCAAATAAATCACCACAAAACCTTAGGCACAAACGCGACAAAGTATCACTCCTAGATACTTATAAATAAAGTTCTCAAGATTCACCCAAGCTACCACTCCAACTGAAGCAATAGTTCTCCTATGAATTTCTCCTTAATAGTGACCTTACTTTTCCTCTTACGTTAATAAACCAAGGATTCATGTTAACCCTTTGAGGCCCAGAAAGTAATTTCTATTGTTATTTGGCTACCATTAGACGATTTTTAGTGACTATAAGCAATATTTTATAGCTATGACCTGTTTAGTATCCTTGTCGACTAACTAATTTGGTATATTAAGTTACTTTTCGTAATTTTATGGCTCACAACAGACGACTTTTTATATAGCAAAGGAAAGATCCGGGCGTGAAGGGGTTAATATAATGGTTCGAGTCTCAGGAACACACGGGTACGGGGTGTAGGAAACGGGAGAAATAGGCAGAGAGGACAAGGGAGAGATTGATTAGAAGAAATAAAAGAGAGAGGGGAGAGGGAGGACTCGAGACGCCTTTGTTGAGTTCCGCTGGAGCTTGTTGCAACGGCGGTGGTTGTGAAAGGGGAGGAGGGAGGCAGAGGAAGGAAGGATAAAGGGCGGAGAGGCGAGGGAGAGGGAGGAGAGGCAAGGGGAAGGACAATAATTTCCAAGCTGCAACCCACGAGGACAGGATACTGCAGTTTACCAGGTCTGTGAGAGAGAGAGAGAGAGAGAGAGAGAGAGAGAGAGGAGAGAGAGAGAGAGAGAGAGAGAGAGAGGAGAAGAGAGAGAGAGGAGGAGAGAGAGAGAGAGAGAGAGAGAAGAGAGAGGAGAGAGAGAGAGAGAGAGAGAGAGAGAGAGAGAGAGAGAGAGAGAGAGAGAGAGAGAGATATACTGAACTTCAACAAGGATGTTTTAGGTTACTCATTATCATCTGGAAAGTTTATGAGGAAATTCTGCGTGTCGCGGTCAATCGAGCCTATGCCACTATGTCGTTCCTGAGGTCAAACTGAATGGGAACAAGGTTATCTCAAAACGATATCAATCTGTTAATCTATATCAACCATCAACACTCGCCTGATAAGGACAAATACTAGCAACAAGGCCGATATTAAATTTTACTCTATTTAGCGTACATTAAATGAGGACGAAGCAAGTCAAGAGAAACAATGTGAGAATACCGATATACCTGTTGCCACTCGCGTGAAGTAAAAAAATAATAATAAAGATACGAATAAGAACTTTGATTAATGAGTTTTTTTCTGTTTACTTTATTTTTATAGATTTTTATTAAAGGAATATTCCAATAGTCAAGTTCAAGATTTAGTTAATATTTTACGTAGTATAGACAATATGATATGTAATTCTTAGTGTACCTTTTAACTAGCAAAGAAAAAGTAATATTAAAGTAGTATTTTGATAGTTTAAGTAAAGTAAGGAAAGACAACAATGGTAAATATGAACATGGTAAAATACAACCTTTTCTCTTAGTTATGGCAATGTGGAATTTTTTTCTAGTTCTTATATTCGTTCATTTCACATGCTTGCTTACTTTCGCAACATTTTTTCCTCCATAACGAATAGGGCTGTGTGAAATAAAAAGTACGGGTGTTTTATATGCATACAATTTTAGGTTCTTCAGTGTTGCGCAAGGTTCCGTAGTCCCGTAACCTCTAAATAAACCTGAATATCTTCCTCTCTTCTTCACCATTCTAATGACGAGAAAATAAATCCTTAGGGTAAACTTACACCTACGAACTGAATCGATGTTTGGGTTGTTAACTCGGAAGTCTCATACTCTTCATTTCCCCGTAAACAACATCAATATGAACAATTTCCCTCTTCTTTATTTTTTGTAAGAACATGACCGGTTTCCTGTTTAGTGCAAAATAGGAAATGAAAAAAAATCCTCCCGTTAGAGAACAGAGGGCACAGGAATGTCATGTAGGAATCTTTAAAACGTAGGAAGCTATATTGGCTCTACCTTAAACTTCTCCACAACTAATAAGAATCAACTCAAAAATAGTAAGTAGTAGTAGTAGTAGTTAGTAAAAGTAGTAGTAGTAGTAGTTAGTAAAAGTAGTAGTAGTAGTAGTAGTAGTAGTAGTAGTAGTAGTAGTAGTAGTAGTAGTAGTAGTAGTAGTAGTAGCAGCAGCAGCAGCAGTAGTAGTAGTAGTTAGTAGCAGTAGTAGTAGTAGTTAGTAAAAGTAGTAGTAGTAGTAGTTAGTAAAAGTAGTAGTAGTAGTAGTAATAGCAGTATACTAGTTAGTAGAGGTAGTTGTAGTAGTAATAGTAAAAGTAGTTGTTGTATAGTAGAAGTAGTAGTAGTAGTAGTAGTAGTAGTAGTAGTAGTAGTAGTATAGTAGTAGTAGTAGTAGTAGTAGTGTCTAGTAGTAGTAGTAGTAGTAGTGTAGTGTCTAGTAGTAGTAGTAGTAGTAGTCTTCGTAATAACCAGCCGTAACGCGAACTAGTGCACTGAGCGGAGATAAGAAGCGCCTACACCCACTACTCCTGCGACCTTGAAAACGGCTTATTTGCTTCGGCAGTATCCTGTTTACCTTCAGCCATGCCCTCAGCCCTCGCCGCCCTGGTTATGGGAAGACCTTGGGTATGGGCACGCGCACGGCTCGACTTGAAATGATACGCTTGGAAAGTATGTATGTCAATCTGGCGTGATTTATAACTTGTTTGCTCTAACTCGCACCCCGGCCGACCAAAATATACAGACAGCCAAAGCGGTATTCCTAATGCAAACAGACGCGGTAGGGTGTGTGTGTGTGTGTGTGTGTGTGTGTGTGTGTGTGTGTGTGTGTGTGTGTGTGTGTGTGTGTGTATTTATGTTGTTTTGTTTTAATATAATTATGTGGACTGCAGATTGCATTATTTGTGTTGTTTATATTAGTACCTACAGTATGTATTGTTATAAGATTATGTGTTAATGTTAAGATTTATGTACACTGTGGTCAATAAATTATATATCTATCTGTGTCTGTCTGTGTCTGTCTGTGTGTGTGTGTGTGTGTGTGTGTGTGTGTGTGTGTGTGTGTGTATGTGTGTCTGTGTGACTGTGTGACTGTGTGTGGTTGTGGTTGTGGTTGTGGTTGTGTGTGTGTGTGTGTGTGTGTGTGTGTGTATGTGTGTGTCGTGTGTGTGTGTGTGTGTGTGTGTGTGTGTGTGTGTGTGTGTGTGTGTGTGTGTGTGTGTGTGTGTGTTCCTGGGCTTGCTATATTCTTGTTTTTGTTTTTTGTGTTCGTCTTATATTTGCCTTTATTGAGGTTTGTGTAGAATCAGAAGTGCCGTTTTTTCCTAACACGCTTCCCGGATATCCAGTGTGTAGGAGAGAACGTCGTGCTGCTATTAGATGACTGTCATTTTTTCCCGGTTTTTTCGTATTTTGCAACTGTGTTTTGCGTGTCATATTTGAAAAAAAACATTTCTTAACCCCTTCACGCCCAGATCTTTCCATTAATATATAAAACAGTCTGTTGTTAGCCATAAAATAACAAAAAAGTAGCTTAAATATACCAAATTAATAATAATAATAATAATTTTATTCTCGCCCGGAGGTATACTAAATAGGTCTTGTCTATAAAATCTCGCTTACATTCACAAAAATCGTCTTATGGTATACCCAAAGTACAATGGAAATTACGTTCTGGGCCTCATGGGGTTAAAAATACATTTCAAGGGAGAGAAAATGGCAAATAATATGAGAAAGAATGAAGGATGAGATGCATAGGGAAGAAAGGAAGCTAAGGAGATGGGAAGGAATAACTAGAAAATAAAGGAAAGGAAGAGAGATAAGATAAGATAAGATACTTTGATCCTATCTAGACACTTTGCAAGTACCAACTACAAGGTTATTGACTATACAAAGCGCCACCACGCCAGGACGAACTTGGTGGGCTCGAACCGCTGACCGAATGCAGGGACGCTACACGCGAGCCCGAAGCTCTACCAACCGAGCCACCCTGACGGGTAAAGGGAAGAGAGAGGAGAATGGAAGGACTGAGGGGAAGGGACGAGGAAAACAAAGAGAAACGAGGGTAGATAAGTGACCCCTTACAAAATACATGATGACATAACACAATAATGATGCAATGTCACACAATGAAGGAAAAAAATAACTTAGCGGAAACTCTAATTTGTTAAGTAAAAAAAATTAAAAACATCCGTCGTTGCTCCAAGATATTAAAAGCAACGAAAATATAACCTGAACGATGAGTCAATGAAAACCTGAACACGGGAAATATTCTTGAAACAATAATCACAAATATATCTTCAAGCAATCACCAATATTAATAACCTAACCTAATCTAAGCGGCATTAAAAAAAGATGATGGTGGTAATTATGACGGTGTTGAAGGAATGAAAACAGGTGTGTGTGTGTGTGTGTGTGTGTGTGTGTGTGTGTGTGTGTGTGTGTGTGTGTGTGTGTGTGATCAAAAGGAAGACAGAACTAGCTTATACAAACCACAAAATATCAGTACACCTCATCATGAAATACAACCGGCACCTAATGAGACACTATTAGTTAAAATAATATTAGCAAATCGTAAAAATGCTGGAAAAAAATTGTTAGCTGGCTCAAAATGGCAACGTGTTTTCCCTGTAATAATGCTCGGCAGCGAATCTCCGCCAGGCAGCACCACGCACGTTAACCTAACGCTAAATACACTCAACAATTTCCCATCGGTTGTGGAAATCTCGGTGACCAAATATCGACCATTTTAGACCATTATTATCGACCAAATATTAACCATGCATGCGTTGGCTAATTAGATACAAGGTTTATACTGTCTACATTATTCTACGTGACACATGGAGATGCTGTGATGCTTACTAATTGGAATAGGTTTGTGTATGACAATTATTCATTTTCCTTATAAAGCGTCGGACGCCAAAAAGAGATACATGGGTAGGCCTACGTTATAGCTCGGCATTAATAATAACATGTTCATTACTGATCTTCAATTGCTAAATAAAAGATAAAAAGAGGCAAAGAAATTAGTAAACATGACTGATAATGACACGTAATGTAGCCTATATACTTTGTCTTGACGGTAATTCATTGCTATCAACAACATTGCACATGATATGGAAGACAAGCCGTAACTGTTATGTCCTTAGGCGACCCACTAGCCGAACTATTATAAGCTCCAACCTTCCTCCCACCTATATATGACAATGAATTATCAACAGTTTTCCCCACCCTAACAGTGCTTTAGGAAGGATGACTGAAAAATAATAATAGGAAGGCCATAGGGTAGACACGTATAAATATAAATATGTGCCTGTGTCTGTGGTGGCCCCGATCCGATCCGATCCGATGGTGTTTGGGGTATAATGATGCCTTGTCAACGGCACCCCTGCGTTGGTTTTCTGCAACTTTATTTCTTTTCTTTTTCTTGTGGTGTTACTGCTGGGTGTTCTGTTCTTTCAACCTATTTCCTCTCTTCTTCCAAAAGTTGAACCCCTCCCTCCTATCGGCTACGTGAGGCAGGACTAGAAGCACAACAAACCAGTCCTCACCGCCGCAGCCGCTATGCACGCAGGCCGCACATACCTCACCACCGCAACAACACATGCCTCACCACCGCAACACCATGGCCGCGCACGCCCCTCCCTGTCCTCGCCATCACTGGGTGTTGCCGCCGCGCCACGCTTCACCACCTCGCAGGTATTAACATCGCCTTGCCGCACATCATCACCCACGCATGAACCTATTACTTCAGAATGATAAGAAAAACTAAAATTGAACCCTCATAAATTACTACAATAAGGTCAAGATAAAGTGGGTGCTTGGTTGGGTTAGTGGGTTAGTGGTGCTTTTCGTGCGCTAATCTTCTATATCCGCCACCACAGACACACACATATTTATATTTATACGTGTCTACTCTATGACCTTACTATTATTATTATTTAGTCATCCTTCCTAAAGCACTGTTAGGGTGGAGATAACTGCTTTGCTAGTTGATAATTCATTGTCATCAAAACTGCTTTGCTAGTTGAAAATTCATTGTCATCTGTTCAAAAATAAATACAACATACAGGCAATCTATGAACGTGACTAATACGCATATCAACACATAACACCAGTCACTAAGTACGACTGTAGTCACTGTAATCTATTCGACTTTCTGTACATGCTCTTTCCTCCCTTCCTCTACCCACTCCTTCCTGTAGTTAGTGGAGTGACGTGTGGCAGAGGAGGCGGCGGCACGGTGGCCTTGATGGGAGGGAGGTGGGGGAGGGCCTCTCGTCGTGATCCACAATGCAGCCACGACAAACAAGGGGGGAAAAGGGAGGGGATGAGAAGCCAAACAGGGAGTGTGTGTAAGTTTAGTAGCTGGGAATGCTGCGTCGCTGCTGAGGCATTAGTGTTGGTGTTAATGGAAGAATACGATGGTTGAAAAAAGATACATGGAACAGGGAGGTTGAGGAGAGAGTAACGAGGTCGGCGCCACATTCTAAGGGTGACCCTGATGACAGCAGCACAGCCACTCATCTTGCCGAGCTTCACTTCCGGCGGAGGGGCGTGGCGGTGCTGGTTCATGTTCCGTCTCAACGCATGGGCTCCGCCGCCCCCGCACTTAGGGGAGGGGAGGAGCATGCAAACACGGGACACAGGCATGCGCAAGGAAATAAATGAAAGCGAGAGAGAGAGAGAGAGAGAGAGAGAGAGAGAGAGAGAGAGAGAGAGAGAGAGAGAGAGAGAGAGAGAGAGAGAGAGAGGGGGGGAGGGGGGGGTGCTCACCGTCAGTATCCTGCAGGTGGTTGAGGTACATCTTGTGCAGGTCGGTGCCAGAGCGGGTGGACCACCATTGCTTCACACGGCGGTTCTCAAGCGATAGCCACTCGTGCAGCCCTGACAGTTTGACCAAGGCACCGGGGCCACCGGGGCCTGTCGGGGCACCCACCACTGACAGGTTACCGGTGCTCATGGTGCCCAGGGGAAGGTTCATCGCCGCCCTTCAACCTCACTAATCCACCACCGCCGTCATGCTTCACACTGCTCACTATCTCTGCCGAGCGCCCCGTCCTTTTATTTCTATTATTTTCCTTTATGCCGCCTCTACCCCCAGCAGGCTGCGTTGTGACGCCTGCAGGACTCTCGTGGGGCGTCACAACGCTCCGCCTCAGCACGGGGTCACCTGGTCACGACACCACAATGGCAGGTGATCGGGGGTGACCTGAACCCGTTGGTGGCCCAGTTCCTACAAAGTTTCACACGCTGGTCTCCGGAGGGCACCGAGACAATGGGAGTGCTCGGCCGCCGCGACCCCAGCACGAGGGTGACTGTGGAGGGGCTGCGGGACGCCCTCGCCCCACACGTAATAGCACCACCTCGAGGCTTAAACCACTGACGAAGACAACCATAACAATAGTAACAATAGTAATGATAACAACCACAATATCAACAGTAATGATGATGAACGATAATAACACACTTATTACTGTGGCACTGTCTTTTGTGTTTCCGTATTGCCGAACACAACACTCATCCGGTCACGTCACGCACGACACTGTTGCCAACGCAGGGACACAACTGAGACTGGTAATGTACGCTGGAGTAGACTGTCTTTCCTCCCCCTCTTCCACAACCCACTGCCGGGAGGAGGAGGAAGAGGAAGAGGAAGCGGCAGAGCGTTGAGAGGGTGATGTTAGGATAGGAAGGAACGGCGGCTTTCACAACACTAAACTTACTCCAAACAATAACAAAGCTAACAAAGCTACGAGAGAGAGAGAGAGAGAGAGAGAGAGAGAGAGAGAGAGAGGAGAGAGAGAGAGAGAGAGAGAGAGAGAGAGAGAGAGAGAGAGAGAGAGAGAGGTACTGTATAACCTTATTTGAGGAAGAAAAAACAGAAGGGAACGGTTGGGCCATGAGAAAAGAGGGGGAAAGTGGGAGAGATAGGATGAAGTGGAGGGAAGGGAAGGAAGGGAAGGAAGGGGTGATGAAGGGGTGAGGAGTGGAAGGAGGGATGGAATGGAAGGTAGAGAGCTGAGGAGTGGAGGGTTAATCAACATGGCAGACGTGACGTAAGTGGGGGGCTTCCACTGCCTCCACCCCCAACACTGTCATCCTCTTTATCCCCCCCCCCCTTGCCCTTCATTCTTCACGCGCGCCCTCTCTGGTTTCTTACCTATTCATAATTTCCACAGAGAGAGAGAGAGAGAGAGAGAGAAAGAGAGAGAGAGAGAGAGAGAGAGAGAGAGAGAATGTCATGCCGTTTTACGATTACTTTCGCAATCTTTTTAATATAAATAAAGCGCACCCACCATGGCACACAAATATACGTATGTGCACTCTCACCCACACCCACACATACAAAGGCAACACGTCAACATGAAGTCCTAACACTATACTAACTCAAGTACTTTAGTAAAAATGCAAGCGACAAGGCCACGACTTTGACCAAATAAGCATCTACTACCACATCCCACATACTTCTCTCTCTCTCTCTCTCATCTTTCAAACCCGTAACCCTATGCTTCGCGGGACACAAAAACAGCTTACTGGCGCCTCCGTGACATGGCGGGACATTATCATTCTTATTACCCTAGTCTCCTATTGCCGCTCAAGTGTCATGTACTCCCCTATCAAGTTGTATAACCGAGTAGACGCGGGAACCACACACACACACACACACACACACACAGTATTGTTTTAGTTTCCCCTGAAGACCATTGTTTATACTCGTTTTCTTTAGTTTCTTTCGCCGAATCATCCTCAGACTGATGGGAATTCCAGATGAAACATGGAGTTGATATCACATACACACAGTTGTTTTCTTTATCTAATTAACCAATGCATGAAAAAGTGAATTACAAAGGGGAGGGGAGAAGATAGTCCCATTTTGTTCCTCCAACCGCCCACACCCACTTTCTCTCCTCCCTCCACCACCAAGCCATCTCAACGGATTTACCTCCAACCCCTACCCACCCACGGTCCACCCAACCCCACCTACGGCACCCCCACCTCCATCCCTCAACAGGTTTATAGTGGAGTCGTGGAGAGTGAGGTGGTCAGGTCAGAAAAGGTCACAAACGACTCATCCAACCCCGCCAAGTCCCTCAGATGACAAGACTTAATTTCAAACTCTATCCGGCTTGATCGAGACGGATTGAAGTTTCGTGGGGACAGTAAAGATTTAAATAAACTAATCTCCCTGATAGATACGTGACGTTACGTAATTTTGCTAATACTGGAGAGCTCCTTTGATGGTAATGCTCAGAGAGGAGGATGATAAATTATTGGTAGAAGAGAAAAGGGCAAGAAGGAGGAGGAAAGAGGAGGAGAAAGGTGAAGAAGAAAAGAAGAGAGAAGAAGGAGAGAAGAGAGAAAAGGGCAAGAAGGAGGAGGAAGGAGGAGGAGAAAGGTTAAGAAGAAGAGAGAAGGAGAGAAAAAGAAAAAGGAGGGGGGAAGCGGCATGGGTTACGTGCAGGCTTGGCATATGGAGTGGGAGAGCCCATTAAGTTAAGGGTGCTGGATTTGTATAAGTATGAACCTTGAAAAATACATTAAATAAATAAATAGATAAACGAATAAGAAAATACTACTACCCAAACTCTCTCTCTCTCTCTCTCTCTCTCCGGATGGCTCTCATGAGTGACATATCAAACGCTGACATCAGAGTTTTTAAATTTCCTATTTCTGGCTATAATGAAGATAATTGCTTCCATATAAATGAATGACTCAAAGTGTCATTCAGTACGTTCGTTACAAAGAAGAAATGCGTGTGTGTGCATGTGTGTGTTAGTGTGTTCTACGTTCTGTTCTTTGCGAGGTGACCTTTATGTTTCAGTGCATAGTTCTTAATGCATGGCCATCGATTTTAACAGCAAGCTTTTAGACCACGAGACTAGAGCTTTGAAACATCTGTGTGTATGAGATGAGAGAGAGAGAGAGAGAGAGAGAGAGAGAGAGAGAGAGAGAGAGAGAGAGAGAGAGAGAGAGAGAGAGAGGGGATGTAGATAAGAGAAACCAAGGGCGTGATAAATGAGCAAGAGACAGAGTGGGGGTAAATAAGTTCCCGAAGAGAGCAACCACAAGTCTACGTGAGAGAGGGGGGGGAGGGAGAGAGCCAAGGATCAAACACAGATAACAACCCCCACCCAAAGGACACGACGCTCCTGCACCTTCGCGTTATAACCACAACATTCTAACAGTCTTTCTGAACACTTACTAACTTATCCACCTTTTTAGCCATACGTGTAATTAGTAATTGTTTAAACATAAAAAACATTAAAAAACATGCACAGACAGGCTTTAACATATGATCGAACGTGATGAAACCTCCGGCATAACAGTATTTTCATCTATTGTAAATGACATAACAGTATTTGCAGCTGTTGTAAAGGACATAACAGTATTTTCATCTGTTGTAAAGGACATAACAGTATCAGCTTGTGAAAAGAAGAGTACTACTACATTGTGTGTGCGTAACTTGGTTCTACACATTTCTTCACGAACAGATTCCGGCTACAATGTTGTTATTCATCCGCTACCATTGTGTGTTGTCTCCTTCAGCTTAACTAAATAAAACATTTTCTGAGATTCCTACAAGGCTATCATGTGACTTAGGCTTCCTCTGATAACAAGTGAGAACGTGACTGTTTTATCATGTTCTTGTTCGTTTTACCTTATATTGTTAGTTACTTACAACTTTTTTGGATTAACGCTTAGCACATTGCAAACTTTACGGATATTATGGGCATAGAAAAGTCGTGATATTATGGGCATATTATGATAGGAATAATAAGATATTATGGGCATAGAAAGTCGCACACGACTTTCTTTTTATCATATTTTTGTTCGTTTTACCTTTTGTAGTTGTTGTTAGCTACTTATTACAACTTTTTTTGGATTAACGCTTAATACATTGCAAACTTTACAGATGTAGTTAGCATGTACGAAAAATTATGAGCATGACACGCACAAGAGTAAATTTAGTAGTGCGTCAATGTTGTCAAAAGAAAGTAACTAAAAGACAGTACTATATGGGGCAGCATAGGATTATCTAATTTACGAGTATATAATAGAAGACTGTCTTAATAAAACCCCTAAAAATCATTATCACACACAACAGCGACGACACTAATACGTTGTGACAGGTTGTTGAGACATTCATCAAAGACTACATGACATTATACATGACATTAATTAATATGACTTTTCAATTTGTATTTAAACAGTTACTAATCACACAGATGGCTTAACCCTTTCACACCCAGATATTTCCTTTGCTATAAAAAATTGTATGTTGTCGAGCCATAAAATTACGAAGAGTAACTTACTATATCAAATTAGTTAGTGGACAAGGATAATAAACAGGACATATCTATAAAATATTACTTATATTCATACAAAATTGTCTAATGGTACCCAAATTACAATGGAAATTACGTTTTGGGTCTCAAGGGGTTATAAGGTAGAAGAGTTAAGGCAGTAGTGTTCAGAATCAGACAGTGAGTAATACGGTATTATCTATGGGTCCCATCTTCTGCCCCTGCTGCTGCCGCCCACATTATGTACCCTCACGCCATGCCCCGAGGACGCCCACAGATGTCACGTGACGACCCATACCCAAGGACTTTACTTAACGCCCCTAGAACAGCCTGTCTTGAAGCCACATCCTCATCCTCCTTACTCACTACTCGTATAATAGTAATATACACTTAACTCACTTTATAGTCTTATATATCCGAAAATATTAGTACAGTTTCTAATTCTTTATGTTCTACTTATATTTCGTACCATATTCACTTCCTCCTTCCCCCTCAAAGAAAAATGTGTGTTGCGTGTGGTTCGCCGACTTGGGAAAGTGACTTCATTCAAACTATTAGGCGACATTATGTGCGCTCTCGCTCTCTCTCACACACACACACACATTGAGGAAGAGTAGGGCAAATGTAACTGGGGCAACGTATGTATTAACACCTGGGCTCTCCCTCTCTCTCATTTATCCCATCCCCAAATTTACTTCCTTCACCCTCCCCTTCCTTTAGACGGCTTTCCCCTTTGTTCTCCTCCTTCCTGCCCTTCCTAAGTGGCCTCGCCCTTCCTGTTCTTCCTACTTAGCAAGATTAAGTTTCTAACCCATAAGAAGAAAACGTAGTGTATATAATAAATCATATCCAAAACTTCAAATATACAGCAATAGTAAAAGGATACAGTATTCGGAATTTAGTTGACTACGGATAATAAAGAAGAAAGTATACAGTTTGTAGTTTACGTGAACACAAAGGCATAGCTTGATTGACAAAACACAAGATTTCTTTAGTTCAAGGGTAAATGCTAGAAGTGAGATTAGTATTGCTCATAAAAGTAAATTTGGCGAGGTAAATGTCAACAGGAAACTATAATTGAATTCTTAATATTAGGAGAGAGAGAGAGAGAGAGAGAGAGAGAGAGAGAGAGAGAGAGAGAGAGAGAGAGAGAGAGAAAAAAAAAATCCTCCGGTTGTGAACAAGGTGTATGATTTTCTCAAAAGTAAAACGAAATTGACGATCAATACAACTTAAAAGGGGCGTACAATCAACTTTCATTCACTTTTACTCTCCGCTTCCTGAAACACTGCGCTCAATGTGGATAAAATAAAGCTAAAAAAAATAATAAACCAGACTTGCTATTTAAGTTTCTTGCTCGCCAGCTGACCGATGCGATGAGTAACATGAGCAAGGGGTTGGGTTGCACGGTCTGAAAAGCTACCTACTGCAGGGGGAAGGCCTCTGACGGTATGCCTCGCACGTCACACCAGTCAGTGGCTTTTGTGGCAGACAGGAACAGCGACAGCGACGTCCTCCGAGCTGACTCATCCCAACCCAGACACCACGCGACTCAAAAACGCCGCTTCCTACTTGCCTCTGACTCACTCGGTCGAAACATTATCCTGCCAGGGAAGTCAGAGCGCCCCTGTGCACGTCATGGCTACTGTGTTCGTATCCTGAGCCTCCCCTGCCCCTGCCACGCCCCTCACCCCTGTAACGGTCGGCTGGTGTGAGGCCTGGCGTCCCTCTCACCTCGCTCTCACTCACTCCTCTTCTTCAAGTGCCTGTTTATATACGTTTAACTGCGTACTATGAGCCTGGACGTGTATACCTCGATAGCAAACCTTCCTCCATCCCTTCCTTTCCCATCACCTAATCCAGCTAGCTGTGTTACAAGCCGAGGTGTTCCCCTGACATGAACAGCTGATCAGATACAGTGAGGGTTGGGTGACTCAATCGTGGAGCGGACGGTGCAATAACATCCCGAGACCCACATTACTGCCCCTCCCATCCTAATCCCTTCTTCCGGCTTGAACTATTGCTACTTGGTCTAGTTATCCATCTAATGCTAGCTAAGGATTGGAGTGCTTGTGAGTATGTGTGTTGCTAGAGCACTCAGGGTTAGGTTGCATGATGTATCCTATGATGAATTCCAATGCTTGTCCTTGTAATGCCAAACACTACCGCCACAATAACAATCTAAGCCGCCGTCACACCCGGGAATACTGCGTGGGAAAGATGATCATGACGTATTTTCATGTATATTTTCATTATAAGTCGATAGTGATTTCATGCACCTACCCTCAATCGTACGTATGTGGTGCGTCATAGAAAGTAAAAGTACTGTGCACATCATACCAAGCTTGTCGGATCCACACACACACACACAGATGCGGGCCTTTCATTATCACACCTGCTACCATACTTCTCGCCCCTCTCAGGGAACTCACCTCTGTTGAACACGGCTTCGCTTCGCATCATGATTACCGCAGTACTGTTCTCTCTTGCAGCAACACCACACAGCTGTCCTTCACACTCGCTCAGTCTTCACAACACACCAGCAAACAATTGTCGCTCGGGAAACACATACACACATTCTCCACTGCACAATACACAATACAATTCCTCCAACACTCAGGCACAAAGGGCAACACAAAGCACGTCGTTCGTTCCCCACACAGGCCAGTACATGACACCCGCCGGCCAGACCCTTGGCAGGAAGCACACTGTCCTAGCCTTATATCATTGTTGACAGCCTCACGCACAGCACAGCACAGCACAGCACACCGGTACCACTACCAAGGCCGCACACTGCCACACCACAGGCCTGTCCCAGATCATGACTCACACAAGTTCACTTTACCGAGGAGTGACCGGCGGAACAAACCAATTACAAGCAGAGGCAAAAGGTCAGCGCATGAGCGGCGCGTGTATCCCACTCCCTCGCCGAGACCAAACTGACATCACGCTGGTTTTGTCGGCTTGTGCTGCTGCCTGCCCCTTGCGCTCCACTCACTCACCCTCACTGAACACCGCCCCAACTTGCCCCCCAAGTCTCCCTGCACACAACACACACACCAACGCACACAAAACACTCATGTTAATACTGTAACACACACAGATGAATGTAGGTTATCTCATTACTCTGTTTCGCATCGTTATGAGACAGCACATCAGCGTAGAGTTATAGTACAGGGGTGGTGGCTAATCAATAAGAGAGTTCACAGACGGGATAAGGCCCTACCTCCCCCACTCCTACCCCGAGCTTGAATGCCCCCCCTCTCTCCCTCTCTCCCCCCCGCTGTCTGCTAGTGGGTGGGGCACGGCGAGTGTCCGCCACGTGTTGCTCACAAATATTCCCTGACACACACACACACACACACACTACCCTGCTGACGCCCTCTCTCCCTCCTTCCCCCTCCCCACCTGCCACCTCTACTCCGTCTACACAGGTGGCGGGCGGGCGAGGTAGGGGAGGGTTGGGGTGACGGGGTGAAGCTCAGGTAAAGGCGTGCCCCCCTTCCTCTGTCTCCACGTCGTTCCTCAGTCATTTCCCTGAGGGCCTGAGCCATTGGAGAGAGAGAGAGAGAGAGAGAGAGAGGAGAGAGAGAGAGGAGAGAGAGAGAGAGAAGAGAGAAGAGAGAAGAGAGAAGAGGAGAGAGAGAGAGAGAGAGAGAGAGAGAGAGAAGGAGATGAGAGACGGAGAGGAGAGGAGACGAGAGAGAGAGAGAGAGAGAGGAGATGGAGAGAGAGAGAGAGAGACGAGAGGGAGAGAAGACGAGCAGCGTGTGATGAGAGAGAGAGAGAGAGAGAGAGAGAGAGAGAGAGAGGAGAAGAGAGAGAGAGAGAGAGAGAGAGAGAGAGAGAGAGAGAGAAGACGAGCAGCAGTGGAAGGAAAATAACATGTTTTCCTGACACCGTTTAAATATCCCTCCTATCATTACAGATAAAAAAATATATATACCTACAAGAAACTTTATAATTATCCTCCATGTCTTTCCTTCCTCCCCTTCCATCCAACCCTCACTAAACTAGCCTTTCTTTTTCCCTCCTTCCCAATCTTCCTTTCCTTTATTCTTTTCCTCCTGTTCCTCTTTTTTGGACGCTACAATTACTCGTATTTTATTTTCATATTTCCTTTCTTTGACACTTCACATTCAAACATTTTTTTTATTATTATTTCCGTTTACACATACCATCTTTCTTCTATATATTTTCTTCTTTTCTTCTTATATTATTACATTTTTCTTCTTCTATTGGGTATTTATATGCTAATACTCCTTCTCCTCCTCCAGCTTTACTATTCCCCATCTCCTTATCCTGGTTCTTCCCATATGCCTCCTCCTTCCTCCTCCTCCTCCTCCTCCTCCTTTCCTCTTCCTCCTCCTTACAACACCGCCCACCCTGCTAGCCACGCCCGCCCACACGCCTACCCACGCCCCCTCCGCCCTGTCTCCACTCTCCTGTCATCTACATTTAAACATCCTCAGTCTCCGCCCACGCACAGACCCATACTATAATGCTCTCTCTCTCTCTCTCTCTCTCTCTCTCTCTCTCGTCTGGGATTGACTTGCGCACTTGCCACACACACACATAGAGAGAGAGAGAGAGAGAGAGAGAGAGAGAGAGAGAGAGAGAGAGAGAGAGAGAGAGAGAGAGAGAGAGAGAGAGCGTTTAAGTGAATAATAAGCTGACGTGGAAGAGTAATCACACCAAACTAACAATGTCTCTCTCTCTCTCTCAAGGTCAAGGTTTCTCAGCATCTCATCGCTTGACTCTCTCCTGTGCACCTTTAAGACATTAGTTTCTTTAATATTAGAAGAAAAAAACTAAACCAACTCGATAACCAGCTATTTGAGGCAGCGCTTCGATAACACGGAATGAAACAAGAAAACTTAATAGGCTACAAATGATCGGTAACAAAACACACGAAACTATTAATTAACCACTATTTTTTCTTACCAACGTGATGGTTTGGCAGTTTGAGGAAGCATAAACCATAATTCGATATATTTCCTGATGATAAAGATGCAAAAAGTAATAAATATTCCGTCATACAACCCTAAAAATGTCTAAATAGTTATTCAATGTGACGCTTACGATGTTTTTTTTTTTTTTTTTTTTTACCCTATTTCGATATATTTCCTGGTGACAAAGATGCAAAAAGTAAGAAATATTCTGTTATACAACCTTATAATTGGGTTAAAATGAAGCCATTCAATGGTGACGTTTACGCTTAGTTTTTGTTTACTTTTTTTTTTTTTACCTTTGGACCTTATTTTTTTCCGGACCCTATTTTTTACCTTAGAAGTTAGGACCTTATTTTGGATAATTTATAGCTTCACCCAACCAACGATTTTCTGTTTTAGGTAAAGGTTAGGTTAGGTATAGGTTAGGTATGGGTTAAGTAGGTAGGTATAGGTAAAGGTTAGGTTAGGTTTAGGTTCATTTTTTTGTAATTTTTGCAAAAAAAAAAAAAAAAAAAAAATCGCGACAGAAACGGTTAGCAGATTCATTCAAAACATATAAAAACACACCAGAAAAAACATAAGGCGCATCAGAAAATCGTTGGTTGGGTGAAACTATAAATTGACCCTTATTTTTTGTTTTACCTTTTGAGCCCTTGTCGTGGCCTTGATGAAGCGTGGGGGGCGTCATCAGGGGTTCGGGGGTCACCTGCCAACCCCTTATTAACACACACTTGGCTTGACCTGTCCTTCACACAAACACTTGACTAATTAGATAGATATACAAAGTTACAAACACTCCCACCTATCACTGAGCCCAGCCGTATCAGTCTTCCCCTCACACCCCTTCCTTCACCCACACTATAGTAACCACACACACAGCCACACACACACACACGCGTCCCCTTCACACCACACTCGGTCCAGCGAACTGCCACGCCCAGCCCACACCCACGCCCGCCGCAACACACGCCTCGAGGCTCCTCTTCACGCCGCTTCGAACCGCGGGAGCCTCGTTCGAATGCCTCGCTGCCGTTCAAACCGAGGCTTCTACCGAGATATTCCATTAACCCCTTGAGGCCCACAACGTAATTTCCATTGTAATTTGGATACCATTAGACGTGTTTTAGTGAATATAAGCAATATTTTAATAGATATGACCTGTTTAGTATCCTTGTCCACTAGTTAATTTGGTATATTCAGTTACTTTTCGTAATTTTATGGCTAACAAACGATTTTATATAGCAAAGGAAAGATCTGGGCGTGAAGGGGTTAAAGGGAAGTGCGGATGACGGGGCCGAATCGATTACTGTACGGAGGGTGGACACACATACACACACACACACACACACACATGAGGGTGATGGTAGTGATTGAAGGCTTATGATAAAATAGGGTAAGGGGAAATAAGGGAATGGGAGGCAAGGGAGGAGGATGACGGTGAAAATACAGTAGATAGTTAATAATAAGGCAATGACTCAAGGGTGGGGGTAGATAACAGGGGTGAAAAATGAATAGGGAGAATGAAATTAGATGTTACGTTGGGGAGGAGAAAGAGAGGGAATGGATGAATAAGAGGAGGTAGGAGGTGAGAGGAAGAGAATGGAGGAGAAGAATGGAGGTAGGAGGGAAAGACAAAGTAACAGAAGTGGTAGAGGATATGAAAGGAGGAAATAAAGAAGGATGGAAGGATGTGTGAAGAGTAGTTGGGAAAGGGAGAATGAAGGAGGTAGGAGGAGGAGAAGGAGGTAGAGAGAGATAATGGAGGAAGAATTAATAAAAATAACAAAATAACAAGTGGTAAACAGGTAAAGGATATGAATGAAGGATGGAAGGAAGCGTGCAGAGTAGTTGGGAGGGGGGGAATGAAGGAGGAAGGAGGAGGAGGAAGAAGAGGGTGAGAATGGAGGAATAAATACAGAAAGACAAACTAACATAAGTGGTATGAGGAAATTAAAGAAGAGAAAGAAGGATGGAAGGAAGTGTGGAAAGGGGTCGTTGGGAGGGAGGAATGAAGGAGGAAGGAGGAGGAAGGGGAGGAGGAGGAAGAGGAGGTGGAGGAGGAGGAGGAAGAGGGATGAAGGAGGATGGGGGAGGAGGAGGAAGAAGGGGAGGAAGAGAAGGAGGAAGAGGGATGAAGGAGGAGGAAGAGAAGGAGGAAGAGGGATGAAGGAGGAGGAGGAAGAAGGGGATGAAGAGAAGGAGGAAGAGGGATGAAGGAGGAGGAGGAAGAAGGGGAGGAAGAGAAGGAGGAAGAGGGATGAAGGAGGATGGGGGAGGAGGAGGAAGAAGGGGAGGAAGAGAAGGAGGTAAGAGGGATGAAGGAGGATGGGGGAGGAGGAAGAAGGGGAGGAGAAGGAGGAAGAGAAGGAAGAGGAGGAAGGAAGCCTAAAAAGGACACAAAGGCGAAGTACTAAAGCCTCGACGTTCTTGGTCACGTTCTCGGGATCAAAATTCGTACACTGAAGGGAAATGGAGGTCCTTCTCTGCCTCTTACCTCCATGCTCTCTAGTTCTTCCTCTTCATTCATACACCTTTCTTTCATTCATAACCTCTCTCTCTCTCTTTCTCTCTCTCTCTCTCTCTCTCTCTCTCTCTCTCTCTCTCTCTCTCTCTCTCTCTCTCTCTCTCTCTCTCTCTTTGTTCTTTCCTTAATTTTCTCTCACTCTCCTTCCTTACCATTTATACTTCCTCCTTTTCTTCTTTCTATCTCTCTTTTTCCCTCGTTTCTATTGGATCCTTTCCTTTCATCTTCACCACCAATATGAATAACAACACTATCGCTCTCATAACACAACTACTATTACAACTGCAACTACATCAACATCAGCTTTTATACGCATCATCACCACCACCATTACAACAACAACAACTAGTATTATTGTAGCTACACCATCTTCACCACCACCTTCATTACACAATAACCAAGTCTTTTGAAGGAAGTGTGAAAGATTTTATAACTACTCTCTCTCTCTCTCTCTCTCTCTCTCTCTCTCTCTCTCTCTCTCTTCATATTCACACATAATTTTCACGTTGCATCATTATTACTATCATTATTACAATCATAATTCGTTTTTTCTAAAATTATCTTCATTATTTGTGTCTCAATAGCATCATAAGTAGTAGTAGTA
>JACEEZ010020120.1:402069-427069 GCA_016584305.1 Chionoecetes opilio
GGTAAGAAGGAAGAAGGAGGAAAGAGAAAGGGAGGCAAAAAAGGGGGGATGAGAAAGAGAGATAAAAAAAAGGGGGGGATGAGAAAGGGAGGTAAAAAGAAGATGGCAAGATATGGGAATGGAAAGGACGGAAGGAAGTGAGGAATGACAAAAAGAAATGACAATAGGAATGACAAAAAATAGGTTAAGAAGTGAAGGAAGGGTGAAGTGTGAGCCAAAAAGAAGGAAGAGAGAAGAGTACAATAAATAATGGAGTAAAATGAAAGAAAGAAGGAATGAAGTAAAGAAAGAAATTGAAAGAGAAAGGTAGGAACGAAAAGAAGGGGAAGGAATAACATAAGAAAAAAGATGGAAGGACAAAAAAAAAACCACACACAAACAGGAAAGAAAAAAGGAATAAATAAAATGAAAAAAAAATAATGTACACGTTACTAAAGTTAAATAAAGATAAAATTTAAAAAGTCATGTGAAAATAATGGGAGAGAGAGAGAGAGAGAGAGAGAGAGAGAGAGAGAGAGAGAGAGAGAGAGAGAGAGAGAGAGAGAGAGAGAGAGAGAGAGAGAGAGAGAGAGAGAGAGAGAGAGAAGGAGAGAGAGAGAGAGAGAGAGAGTTGCAATGGGAGTGATGTTCCTTATACGTAAGATAAAAAAAAGATGAGAGAAAAATCATGAAAATAATGAGAGAGAGAGAGAGAGAGAGAGAGAGAGAGAGAGAGAGAGAGAGAGAGAGAGAGAGAGAGAGAGAGAGAGAGAGTTCAATGGGAGTGCTGTTCCTTACGTAATATAAAAAAAATACGAAGCAAGACATAATTATGATGAAATAATAAAAGTGAAGGTCGCTGTTACGTGTGTTCATTTTTAATTAAGAGTAAGACTTAATTAAATATACATTCGTGGTGCCAAAGCTCGTTATCAGCGGCTTGTTGGATTATTATTAGCCTGGCAGACCCTCTATAAATAGCGCAGTGATGAATAATAATGATGACACTGATAACTATAATAAGAATGATGATGATAATAATAATAGTAGTAATAATAATGATAATATAAATGTTGATCAATTATATAAATTCCAGTTTCCTGAAGTTAAACAATGAGAAACCATAGATAGTATCATGCATTACTATACATTACTTCTGCTACTACAAAAACTACAACAACAACTACTACTACTACTACTACTACTACTACTACTATACTACCATTACTATTACTGCTATAACTCCAACAAAAACAACCACAACAACAACTAACACAACTCCTACAAATAATTCTACCAGTCTACCACTACTAATGTAAAAAACTATCTAATATAATTTACACACACTATGAAACTATACACAACCCACTTTCCGGAAAACCTATGTATTCAACAACAAAAAAAGGTCCACAGGGCTCTATATAAACCCAGTTCGTCATCATGCGAGCAAAAAGGGAAAATAACCTATAAAAACTACAGCAATAATGAAAAAACCCTAAAAACTACAGCAATAATGAAAAAAAACTATAAAAACTACAGCAATAATGAAAAAAAACTATAAAAACTACAGCAATAATGAAAAAAAACTATAAAAACTACAGCAATGAAAACAAACTATAAAAACTACAGCAATAATGAAAAAAAAACTATAAAAACTACAGCAATAATTAAATATACCTATAAAAACTACAGCAATAATGAAAAAAACACTAAAAACTACAGCAATAATGAAATATACCTATAAAAACTACAGCAATAATGAAAAACTATAAACAACTATAAAAAACTACAGCAATAATGAATATATACCTATAAAAACTACAGCAATAATGAAATATATACCTATAAAATCTACAGTAATAATGAAATATACCTATAAAAACTACAGCAATAATGAATAATACTAAAAATACCTAGTAATAAAAAAAAAAACTACAGCAATAATGAAAAAACCTATAATATAAAAAACTACAGCAATAATGAAAAACTAAAAAACACACAATAATAAAAACTATAAAAAACTACAGCAATAAGAAAACTAAAAATAAGAAAAGAAAACTATAAAAACTACAGCAATAATTAAATATACCTATAAAAACTACAGCAATAATGAAAAAAACTATAAAAACTACAGCAATAATGAAAAAAAAAAACTATAAAAACTACAGCAATAATGAAATATACCTATAAAAACTACAGCAATAATGAAATATACCTATAAAAACTACAGCAATAATGAAATATACCTATAAAAACTACAGCAATAATGAAATATACCTATAAAAACTACAGCAATAATGAAAAAAACTATAAAAACTACAGCAATAATGAAAAAAAACTATAAAAACTACAGCAATAATGAAAATACTATAAAAAACACAAAATGAAACAAACTATAAAAACTAAAAATAAAAAAAAAAAAACTACACAATAATGAAAAAATATTAAAAAACTACAGCAATAATGAAAAAAACTATAAAAACTATAAAAACTACAGCAATAATGAAAAAAACTAAAAAACTACAGCAATAATGAAAAAAAACTATAAAAACTACAGCAATAATTAAAACAAATTATAAAAAACTACAGCAATAATGAAAAAAAACTATAAAAACTACAGCAATAATGAAAAAAACTATAAAAACTATAAAAACTACAGCAATAATGAAAAAAACTAAAAACTACAGCAATAATGAAAAAAACTATAAAAACTACAGCAATAATTAAAACAAATTATAAAAACTACAGCAATAATGAAAAAAACTATAAAAACTACAGCAATAATGAAAAACTATAAAAACTACAGCATAATGAAAAAAACTATAAAAACTACAGCAATAATGAAAAAACTATAAAAACTACAGCAATAATGAAAAAAACTATAAAAACTACAGCAATAATGAAAAAAACTATAAAAACTACAGCAATAATGAAAAAAACTATAAAAACTACAGCAATAATGAAAAAAACTATAAAAACTACAGCAATAATGAAAAAAACTATAAAAACTATAGCAATAATGAAATATACCTATAAAAACTACAGCAATAATGAAATATACCTATAAAAACTACAGCAATAATGAAAAAAACTATAAAAACTACAGCAATAATGAAAAAAACTATAAAAACTACAGCAATAATGAAAAAAACTATAAAAACTATAAAAACTACAGCAATAATGAAAAAAACTATAAAAACTACAGCAATAATGAAAAAAACTATAAAAACTACAGCAATAATGAAAAAAACTAAAAACTACAGCAATAATGAAAACAAATTATAAAAACTACAGCAATAATGAAAAAAACTATAAAAACTACAGCAATAATGAAAAAACAACTATAAAAACTACAACAATAATGAAAAAAAACTATAAAAACTACAGCAATAATGAAAAAAACTCTAAAAACAAACCAACCAACGCCATCCATAAACCGAGGATGCCATAAAGATAATGAGACGATTAGTTATAACGTTTTACAGAGCTTATTTTCAACCCTTAAGTTAAGTGTTTTTTATGAATCCTAGACACTGCTTGACTTGAACCTCTTTACGGCGCTTGTTTATAGCTCTTTAAAGTGTGTGATTACAACTCTTAGTTCCTGATTTGAACATTTTTACTGCTAAATATTTATGCTTAACCCCTTCACGCCCAGATCTTTCCTTTGCTATAAAAAATCGTATGTTGTCGAGTCATAAAATAACGAAAAGTAACTGAATATACCAAATTAGCTAGTCGAAAAGGATACTAAACAGGTCATATCTATAAAAACCTTGCTTATATTCACTAAAAATCGTCTAATGGTGGCCAAATTACAATGGAAATTACGTTCTGGGCGTGGAGGGGGTAAGGGCTAATGCAACGGAGATGAGCACCGAGGACACGCAGCTTAGTGTGTGCCCCCATCTTTACCTTTAAATATCTATCGTATTGGTTACATAACACCTGTGATTCACCTATTTACCCAAGCCCCCCCTATGTGCAACTTCCCCCTTCCTATCTACATTTACATACACATTGATCTATTATCGCGGCAGCTTATCTATTTCAATAACCTGACCAGTGTTTGTCTGGCGTGGGGCAAGAAGAGTGAGTAACCCTCCCCTCTCCCCTCACTCCCTTACTACCGCACACACATAAACACACACACAACTCTGGGACTATATTTAAAGCAATCAATACCTGGCCCAGTGTCACCAGGTGTAGGGACAGGGGGGCGGAGGGAGAGGGAAGGGGGGAGGTTAGGTAAGGGCATGTGGTTAAGTGATGGGTGGGGAGGAGAGTGAGGGGAGGGGGTTGGGGTTCTAGGTGAAGGACACAGGTGGAGGGTAGGGGATACTTAAGATGAGAGGATGGTAAGGGGGAGATGAAAGGCATGTAGAGAGTTGAGGGGAGGAGGCACAGGAGGAGGAGGAGGAGGAGGAGGAGGAGGAGGAGGAGGAGGAGGAGGAGGAGGAGGAGGAGGAGGAGGAGGAGGAGGAGGAGGAGAGGTTAAAAGAAGAAGGAAAGGGAGGAAGCTTACTTGTCAGTGTTTTAAACCAAATTCCCGATAAAACTCGACCACCAACCACAAACATCACACACACACACACACAAACACACACACACAAACATCACACACACACACACACACGCACAGGATAACACATAACACTCGACCCATCTCAAACTCAATCGAAAGTATCAATGTTCCCGAGCTCAAATTCCTGGTAAAAGTTGTCAAAAAAACAGCCGCGCCCGAGATGTCACCCCCAGGCACGTGTTAAGCGGTGTCGCCTCATCAGTAAAGAGGCAATAAAGCTTCTCGGCTCGGCATAAATAGCGGCGTGCGACTCTACACCTAACACCTCCTCGTCGGTGTGTAGTTCACGTGAGCGGCAGGGAATGGAGGTGTGTAGGGAAGCTGTTTAATCGATGCACCAATTACGTGAGTCACTACTACGTGGGGGAGGAAGGAAGGGAGGAAGGGAGAGAGGGAGGAAAACAGTGACCATGGACGCTGAGGTTTGCGGGGGAAGGAAGGGAACAAGGCTGGCATTGATAACTCTCCCAGCCAGCCAGCCAGCCAGCTTCACCCTGAGAATACAATATCTCACTCGTTACTCCGTGTTCATTACCAGCCATCAGTTGTCTCTGGGTGACGTCCATTCAAAGTGCCTCCCAGATGTTCTTGCACCTTTAGTCCAGTGGTGACATAACAGCAGCTGGAAATACCATCCTTGCGTCCAGCTGCCGCGCGCATGCAAAGCTGTCAGTGTTTACATGAGACAGCTACACTCACGCACCCCCCCCCCCCCACACACTCACGACAGCCCACCTAGCGCAGCACAGGTGTGAGGATGACCTCGATCAACAGCTGTTCCGCGCAGGTGTTTTCCGGCACCCCCGCCAGCCAGGCACAGCTGGGCACAGGGCACGCCTCGCATCGCCCACACAGCGTCTACAATTTCTCAATACGGAAAAAGACTATGAAACATCTAAGAGGGATTTAGAAAAAAATAAAAAACGAGGCCGAGAGGCGTTCTGGGTGTCTTGGCGGCTGCCTCTCCCTGGCATCAGCACAGCCCGAGGCCCCCACACTGGCACACGCACCCGCCCCCCTCACGCCCACACCGTGACTCACACACAGGCAATGTTCATGCCTTCCCCAAGCAGGGCACGAGCTGGACCATACGGTGAACAAGGTAGTCATTTGCAGCCACTCGCCTCGCTGGCCCGCTCACTGCCGCCCACCTCGGAGTCACCCCGCCAAAACACTCCTCTCAATGTCCGGTATTCGCACTAATACCAAATCTTCCATTCACAAGAACCAGGAGACGCTTGACACTGGCAGGGTGCCTCTCGTGCAGGCTGGGAGACCCGCCTCCCTCCCTGCTTGGGCGACAGCGGTGCTCACTTTCCGTATCAAACCCGAGGCGGCAACACGGTCACCACCTGTACACCGTCCCACGCCCTCCCTGCACATCTGCCACACCTGCTAAGGACTGGGGCGCGGCGGCGAGGCGCTACACACCCGCACAAGGAAATACGCAGACGGAAAACACGGGAGATGACGGGCACTCCCGGCAAGGCAGGATGAGCGTGGTACTGCGAACCCACCAATCCGGGAGGGTGCGCGCCGTACGCACACGACACCGGTTCGTCCTCAAGGCGGCCTATTTTCCCGCCCATGCACGCAACCACGAGGTTCCCAGACAGGAGGACGGAAAGAGAAACTAAAACTGTGTTCACGAGGGCGCGTGCAAGGCCCAGGACGAGGCAGGGAGGGCGGCGGAGGGAAAGTGAGAGAGGGAAAGTTGCCAGGCGGCACCAAGGGAGGCGTCACGACTCTCACACATACACACACACACACGCGACGTGATCGATAATACGTACCCTTACCTCCTGTCCTCCCTCCCTCTGCCCTGCCTCCTCCAGGCTACTGTCGCCCCCCTCCCTCCCTCCTTATCATCCTTCCCTTTATTCCTTCTCAATTACCTCTTCCTTTATTCCCTCCCATCAATCTTGGTTACCTGACTTAAATCTCTCCACCCTACCTGCCACTCTCCCCATTCATGCTGGCCTTTCCATGCCCCGCTACAATGAAATGGGTGAAGAAACAAATACAATGAGAATGCCAGGTCGATGCAACAAATAGCGCGACGACTCATAACAAACAAACAACAACAACCACCAATGTTTACATACAAGGATATTATTTTCCTCCATAACTCATTCCTCTTGTCCCCATTACTTCTCTCTCTCTCTCTCTCTCTCTCTCTCTCTCTCTCTCTCTCTCTCTCTCTCTCTCTCTCTCTCTGAATGAACCTTTTTTGTCAATATTTACGTAAGAGAATCAAATACGAAACAGATATTCATGGGGGAACAAACATAGACTAGGGGATCTTATTCTAACTAAAGATATTACCCTAATAGGCTTATACGATAAAGATAGAGGATGCTAGACGACCTTATTGAGGTTTCTAAACGAGTCAAGGATTAATAGAGATAGTGGTCGACTTCTAGTAGTGAAGGAGCAGGGTAGAGCTTGTAACATTTGATTCATGTTAGATCCCTTCCGATATAAGACATAAATAGGCATAAACTGGTTCTGTACAAGAGTGGTGGGTGCGTAGAACACGTTTAGCTGTCTGGTAAACACATGGTTGGGGGTGCGAGGTGGCGCTGGGTAAGCAGGAGATGCCTTATGTTCTATGCCTTAAGTACAGTATCCCGACTAACTTTTTTAAGATTCCCTGTTATTACATTTTTCTTGTGTTGTTATCTTTTTCTTATGTTATCTTTTTCTTATGTTGTTATCTTTTTCTTATGTTGTTATCTTTTTCTTATGTTATCTTTTTCTTATGTTGTTATCTTTTTCTTATGTTATCTTTTTCTTATATATTTTTCTTATGTTGTTATCTTTTTCTTATGTTGTTATCTTTTTCTTATGTTGTTATCTTTTTCTTATGTTGTTATCTTTTTCTTGTTATCTTTTTCTTATGTTATCTTTTTCTTATGTTATCTTTTTCTTGTTATCTTTTTCTTATGTTGTTATCTTTTTCTGCCTTATGTACGCAGACTAACTTCTATTTTTTTTTTTTTTTAAACATTTATTAATCTAATCATACAGATAGATGGCTTAAAAGGTAGTTACGTTAAGGAAGAAGATGACCTTTTGAAGACTCCCTATGTTATTCTGTTCTTCCTATGTTGTTATATGATCATAGTCTCTCTCAAGCCTTCCGGAAATCCACGTTTGTTTTGTGTATATGTCAGGTTCCTCTTAGGACACCTCTGTGTGTGTGTGTGTGTGTGTGTGTGTGTGTGTGTGTGTGTGTGTGCACCTGTTCGGGCCACACCTGTGCCTCACCTGCCTCCGTGTGTGCGTGTGTGTGTGTAGGTAGGTAAATAAAGATTGTAAACCCAAGAAAACTCTCTCTCTCTCTCTCTCTCTCTCTCTCTCTCTCTCTCTCTCTCTCTCTCTCTCTCTCTCTCTCTCTCTCTCTCTCTCTCTCACACACACACACACACACACACGAGATGAGAAATAACCAAAGTGAGACCCGGAAATCTCTTATTCATCTCTTCAGTAGAGGACCCTGTGGATTTCCGCCCACCCTCCCTCCCCTAACCCTGTCACCCCTCCGCCCACCCAGTCACCCCTTCCCCCCAACCTTGCATCCCTCCTCCCCCTCATAAACAGTCCTTCCCGTTATGTATTCTTCCCGTCCTGGACAAAGAAACAAACACACGCACACACACAGAAATAGCTTACAGTATATTTATTCTTCTCAGGTTGAAACGAGCGAGGAACCATCAAGACAAATCGTAGTGTTTTGTAATTAATAGACTCGACAGGTTGTTTAGGGAAATGGGGTTACGTAGGGGTGTGTGTGTGTGTGTGTGTGTGTGGTGTGTGTGTGTGTGTGTGTGTGTGTGTGTGTGTGTGTGTGTGTGTGTGTGTGTGTGTGTGTGTGTGTGTGTTATAATCTTTTCTCTCTTTCTATCTTCGGTACACAATGCAACGACTCCTTTTCTTTCTCTAGTTATTTTCTTAGTTGATCTACAGCAGTGGTTCCCAACCTTTTTTCTGTTGTTTCCCTCTTCAACCATTTCAACCATCCGGATTTTCCCCTTCATGGGGACAAGGAAAAAAGTAGCCAAAACACAAAATGTACTTGCTTAATAACACAAGTATATAGACACTATCCTCTATAGTATCTCTCTCTCTCTCTCTCTCTCTCTCTCTCTCTCTCTCTCTCTCTCTCTCTCTCTCTCTCTCTCTCTCTCTCTCTCTCTCTCTCTCTCTCCTCTCTCTCTCTCTCTCTCTCTCTCTCTCTCTCTCTCTCTTATATATATATATATATATATATATATATATATATATACGTGAAGAAAAGTTCTGCCGCATTCGAAGGCATTTTTTTTCCTGTCGACTAAATGCTAGTAATTTAGATGTCCCTCAGGATAAATTTCCCCAGGGGGAAATTTCCCCCTGGCTGGGAAATGCTGCTCTACAGTATGCTCTATAATCTATCTATATGCACGCATCTTCCTTCCCTTTTAATTTTTTTTCTCTTTCTCCCTCCTATTTCACTCACTTCTCCTTAAAATTCTTGCTATTTATTTGGTCATTACAATTTACGCACTTAAAGACACCCTCAGAATAAGCAAACACGCACTCACACACACACACACACACACACACACTTGACCTCACACGAGCGGATAACACAGAAATGAAGTGAACAAAAACAAACAAAATGAACAGAAAAACATACACGCAGGCGATGCAAGACTGATAGCAAGATTGCAGGAGGAGGAGGAGGAGGGTGTCTGAAGCAGCTGGTTTGTGGCAATGCTTGTGACCTCCTCACTTAGAGGCACATGCCGCCCCCCTGTGTTCTCCGATGCACTCGCAATCGAAGGTAGAGTTAATGGGCAACATGTGGGTGTTCTTAGGTCACTCGACGGTGCAGAAAGATTTAAAGTAATTTTTGGGCCCTCATCGAGGATCGAACTCGGGTCACAGAGAACGCCACTCGGAGACGCTAACCAGTGCTACCGCCTCCCCTAAAGGGTAAGGGTGTGTGTGTGTGTGTGTGTGACAGAGAGAAAGAGTCAACAAAGGAAATACAATCAAATTTGAAATACACAAAGAGCATTAAAGAAACGTCGGTTTCATCGGACGTGACATGAGCTACTAACAAAAAAGAAAAGCATTGAAAAGAGCAAATGATTAAACTATAATATTGTTAACGTGAGGAATGTGAGGATAAACATACGAAGCAAACAAAAGCTTCATATGAGACACGAGAGAGAGAGAGAGAGAGAGAGAGAGAGAGAGAGAGAGAGAGAGAGAGAGAGAGAGAGAGAGAGAGAGAGAGAGAGAGAGAGAGAGAGAGAGAGAGGCAGAGAGAGATAATACCAGACATCGACTATTAATGACTTCGTGACTTTCTTTCTCTCTCTCTCTCTCTTTCCAGGAAGTTACCGACAGACTCACACGTAATGTTTATCTTTGAGTCACGGCTCTTGAATCACCCTCAGACAGACAGAGAGAAGAGAGAGAGAGAGAGAGAGAGAGAGAGAGAGAGAGAGAGAGAGAGAGAGAGAGAGAGAGAGCTGAACCACTGTTATGTGATCAAACAGCTCCCCATCTCCTTTCAGTCTCCCCTCTGACTCATCTCCCCTCCACCCCCTTCCTCTCTACTATCCAGTCCTCTACCGCAACATCCCCCCCACCTTCCCCTCCCACAACGTCCTCCCCCTTCCTCTCCTCTAGCCAGTCCCCTCCCACAATAACATCCTCCCCCACCACAACCAAGGAGAAACGGGAAGGTCATTCTCCCCCATCATCCCCCCTCCTTAAAACCACAACTATTATACTACCGCAATCGCCACCAACCACTATCACAACTATCCTTTACAATATGACTACTACTACTACTACTACTACTACTACTACTACTACTACTACTACCACTATTACTCCTAGAAGACTGTCATAGACCCCATTCTACTACTACTACTACTACCACAACTATCCTTTACAACTACCACTACTACCACTATAACTCCTAGAAGACTGTTACGGACCCCTTCTACCACTACTACTACTACTACTACTACTACTACTACTATTACTATTACTATTATTACTCCTACTACTACTACTATTATTACTCCTACTACTACTACTACTACTACTATTATTACTACTACTACTACTACTACTACTACTACTACTACTATTATTACTACTACTACTACTACTACTACTACTACTACTACTACTACTACTACTACTACTACTACTACTATACTACTACTACTACTACTACTATTATTATTACTACTACTACTACTACTACTACTACTACTACTACTACTACTACTACTATTACTACTACTACTACTACTACTACTATTACTATTACTACCACAACTATAACAATTCTGCGCAACAACTCGAGGCTGTGTCGGCTTATTTACTTCATTTACATTGTGGAGGCATGAGTCAGTGGAGGGAGGGAGGGAAGGAGGGAGGGAGGGAGGGAGGGAGGGAGGGAGAGGGAGGAGGAGGGAGGAGGAGGGAGGGAAGATGGAGGGAAGGAGGGTAGAAGAGAAGTGGTTGCAATGAGGGATGTAAAATATAAGGAGGTGAGGAAAGACGGAAGGACATAAGAGAGAAGAATATAGGAAGGGAGGAGAAAAGAAAGCCATGAAGGAAGAAAGGAAGATAATAAGAGCTAGAGCAATGCATAAGGAGGAGGGAAAGGAAGGTGAAGGAGTGCAGTGGAGAAGAAAGAAGAGGAAGAGGAGGGAAAGGAAGGAGTGCAGTGGAGAAGAAAGAAGAGGAAGAGGAGGGGGAGGAGACAAAGGAGGATAGCAGGAGAGCAGCTGAAGGAGTTAAATGGATAAAGAGGGAAATGCAAGATAATAGAATAAAAGAGAGAGAGAGAGAGAGAGGAGAGAGAGAGAGAGAGAGAGAGAGAGAGAGAGAGAGAGAGAGAGAGAGAGAGAGAGAGAGAGAGAAAAAGAGAAAAAAGAGAGAGAGAGAGAGAGAGAGAGAGAGAGAGAGAGAGAGAGAGAGAGAGAGAGAGAGAGAGAGAGAGAGAGAGAGAGAGAGAGAGAGAGAGAGAGAAGTGAAGTTTATAGCCTCTCTCCCACTTTCCCTATCTTCTCTTCCTCCCTTCCTTCCCTCTTTCCTTATCTCCTTGGCCATAACTCACCCACGCCATGTTTATTAATCTTGTCCAGAACACTGCTATTACAATGTTTAGGCGTCAAGTCCACTACTATACGCTACGAGAAGTCTTATGGATGCAGTCAAAAGGTCAGTCAGTTATTCAATGTGTTTAACTAGAAGCCCTGAACACTTACTGCCTTAACTTATTCACCTTTTAAGCCATGTGTAAAATAAATCATAAAAAAATAAGAAAAAAATAGGAAAAATAAAAAATAAATAAAGTAGTAAAATAAAAAAAAATAAAAAAAAAGTTACTCATTTTTCGTATCTTACCCATGAGTCAATCTTTTAATCAGTTGTTTCCGTTCTTACTCAGTTAATTGGTTCTTATTATATGTCACGGGTCCTCAGTTACTCAGCCTATGTAGGTGAGTCAGTTAATTACTTAGTTCATTATATTAATTTTTGGGGGTCATTCAGTTAGTAAATCATTCAATATTGATAATAATAATAACAATTTTATTTCGCCCGAACGCATAGACAGCAAAAATAAACAAATAAAATAATAATAATGATAATTTATTTTCACCCGGAGGCCTACAGGAAAACAACAACAAAAACATGACACACATATACGAGGTCACATACACATACAAATAGTGTTATCGAGGAAGATTATGCAATGAGTGAGTCAGCTTGTGAGTCAGTTTGCTGTCTGAGTCACTTTTCAGTCACTTCTCAGTCAGTTGAGTTATAAATTTATGAGTTAACTTACTTAGGTTCAGTTAATCTTGCTCAACGTGACAGCTTCTTTCAGTGAATAAGTTAGTCAGTATCAGATAAGGAGTGAGTGAGTGAGTGGGAGTGAGTGAGTGAGTGAGTGAGTGAGTGAGTGAGTGAGTGAGTGAGTGAGTGAGTGAGTGAGTGAGTGAGTGAGTGAGTGGAGTGGGATGGTGAGTGAGTTGAGTGAGTGAAGGTGAAGTGAGTGAGTGAGTGAGTGAGTGAGTGAAGTGACGGTGAGTGAGTGATGTGAGTGAGTGAGTGATGAGTGAGTGAGGTGAGTGGTGAGAGTGAGTGAGTGATGTGAGTGAGTGAGGTGAGTGAGTGAGTGTGAGTGAGTGGTGATGAGTGAGTGATGAGTGAGTGAGTGAGTGAGTGAGTGAGTGAGTGAGTGAGTGAGTGAGTGAGTGAGTGAGTGAGTGAGTGAGTGAGTGAGTGAGTGAGTGAGATGAGTGAGTGAGTGAGTGAGTGAGTGGGTGAATGAGTGAGTGAGTGAGTGAGTGAGTGAGTGGTGAGGTGAGTGAGTGAGTGAGTGGGTGGTGAATGAGTGAGTGAGTGAGTGGAGTGGATGTGAGTGAGTGAGTGAGTGGGTGAATGAGTGAGTGGGTGATGAGTGAGTGAGTGAGTGAGTGAGTATGTGAGTGAGTGAGTGATGTGAAGTGAGTGAGTGATGAGTGGAGTGAGTGGTTGAATGAGTGAGTGAATGAGTGAGTGAGTGGGAGTGGGTGAAGAGTGCGTGAGTGAGTGAGGTGAGATGAGTGGTGAGTGAGTGAGTGAGTGAGTGAGGTGAGTGAGGTGAATGATGTGAGTGATGTGAGTGAGGTGAGATGAGGATGGTGAGTGAGTGGTGGTGAGTGAGTGAGTGAGTGAATGAGTGTGAGTGAGTGAGTGGGGTGAGTGAGTGAGTGAGTGGGTGATGAGTGAGTGAGTGGAGTGGTGAGTGAGTGAGTGAGTGAAGTGAGTGAGTGAGTGGTGAGTGAGTGAGTGGTGATGAGTGAGTGGTGGGTGAGTGAGTGAGTGAGTGAGTGAGTGGAGTGAGTGAGTGGGTGATGAGTGAGTGAGTGGTGAGTGATGAGTGAGGTGAGTGAGTGAGTGAGTGAGTGAGTGAGTGGTGAGAGTGAGTGAGTGGAGTGATGAGGAGTGAAGTGAGTGGTGAGTGAGTGAGTGAGTGGGTGAGGAGTGAGTGAGTGAGTGGTGAGTGAGTGATGAGTGAGTGAGTGAGTGAGGTGAGTGAGTGAGTGAGTGAGTGAGTGAGTGAGTGAGTGAGTGAGTGAGTGGGTGAATGAGTGAGTGAGTGAGTGGGTGAATGAGTGAGTGAGTGAGTGGGTGAATGAGTGAGTGAGTGAGGAGGGGAGGGAGGAAGTAAATGGATAAATAGTTGAGTAGGCGAATGAGTGAGTGAATGTGAGTGAATTAATGTATGAGAGAGAGAGAGAGAGAGAGAGAGAGAGAGAGAGAGAGAGAGAGAGAGAGAGAGAGAGAGAGAGAGAGAGGGAAGGGTAGAGTGAGAGTGACTAAGTAGTTGACAGTAAATAAGTTAAGTAACAGAAAGAATGTGTGAGAAGGAAGTGAGTCAGTTAGTCAGTCAGTGAGTCAGTCGATTACTCATCCAGTCAATCAATGCAGTCAGGTATGTACTAAGCTCATCTCAGATTTTCTTAAGCACTCATACAAACAGTCAGTCAATAACAATCAGTCAGTCAATAACAATAAATCAGTCAATAACAATCAGTCAGTCAATAACAATCAGTCAGTCAATAACAATAAATCAGTCAATAACAATCAGTCAGTCAATAACAATCATTCAGTCAATAACAATAAATCAGTCAATAACAATCAGTCAGTCAATAACAATAAATCAGTCAATAACAATCAGTCAGTCAATAACAATCAGTCAGTCAATAACAATAAATCAGTCAATAACAATCAGTCAGTCAATAACAATAAATCAGTCAATAACAATCAGTCAGTCAAAAACAATCAGTCAGTCAATAACAATCAGTCAGTTAAAAACAATAAATCAGTCAATACCAATCAGTCAGTCAATAACAATCAGTCAATAACAATCAGTCAGTCAATAACAATCAATCAGTCAATAACAATCAATCAGTCAATAACAATCAATCCGTCAATAGCAATCAATCAGTCAATAACAATCAGTCAACAACAATCAGTCAGTCAATAACAATCAATCAGTCAATAACAATCAAACAAACAATACGTAATTAACTGCAAACTGAGCTGAAACACCGAGAATCATTCAGTCTCAATCATTCAGTCAGTCAGTTCAAATCGCTGACGAGTTCCTCAGCAATCAGCACGTCAGCGGCACACTCAGCTAACCACTCAACATACAGGCGCGTGACCACCAGTGATAAGCCAGATTTTTCATATTATCAGCAAAATCCGTTCAGTACACTTGCCTTGCCCTTCATCACTCAGTTATTATCAGTAGCAGTCCTATAATATCACGATAAATTTCCAGATGAACACCGAACTTCCTTTGGTGGACGAAACTATATTTTTCTGGTAAGTTTTGATGTGTTTTGAATTAATCTGCTAACCGTTTCTGTCGCAAATAACTTGGGTTTTTTTTTTTTTTTTTTGTAATTTGCAACAAAAATGATAAAAAACAAAACAAATTTAACCTAACCGAACCTATACCTAACCTAACCTTTAACTAAATAAATAAAAAAAAAAAAAAAAAAAAAAAAAAAAAAAAAAAAAAAAAACGACAGAAACGGTTAGCAGATAGATTAAAATCACACGTCAAAAAACACATCAAAACTCACCAGTAAAAAATAGTTTCATCCAACAAAGTTAATTCGGTGTTCATCTGGAATAATACCAGTAGCAGTCCTTTAATATCACTTACGTTATAAAGGAATTCGAATGTGTACATGAACTATACCAAAGTGAACCCACCGCCCCCCTTTATCAACTCACTGCCACACTTTTTTCAACCCACCGCCCCCCTTTCTCAACCCACCCACCCCCTTTTTTCAACCCACTTCCCCCCTTTCTCAACCCACCGCCCCCCCTTTTTCAACCCACCACCCCCCTTTTTCAGCCCACCACCACCCCTTTTTCAACCCCCCCTTTTCTCAACCCACCGCCCCCCTTTCTCAACCCACCGCCCCCCTTTTTCAACCCACCACCACCCTTTTTCAGCCCACCACCACCCCTTTTTCACCCCTCCTTTTTTTCAACCCACCGCCCCCCCTTTTCCCCTTTTATGAATACAGAATACAAGTAAAAAAAATATTAAGTCAGTTGATCCGTCAGCCAGGAAGTCAGTCACGGTAGTACGTTTCTTGGTAAAACATCGTACCCTATTAGAAAAAAAAAATTCAATAAGAATGTAAAATAATTTCTGCAATTCACGCATAGCTTCATTCGCATTTCTCCTCCTTTCTTCCTCTTCCTTCTTTCTTAATCAGCATACGACCGTCAGCATCGTCAGCATAGTTTGATAGCCACGTGCATGACTGAGGAGGAGGAGGAGGAGGAGGAGGAGGAGGAGGAGGAGGAGGAGGAGGAGGAGGAGGAGGAGGACGACGACGACGACGACGAGGAGGAGGACGACGACGACGAGGAGGACGACGACGACGACGAGGAGGACGACGACGACGAGGAGGATGACGACGACGACGAGGAGGAGGACGACGACGACGAGGAGGATGACGACGACGAGGAGGAGGACGACGACGAAGAGGAGGATACCACAGCTAACTGCCAAACTAACTAACTTACTAACTAACTACCTATCTAACTACTAACTAACTTAACTAGCAAACTAACTAACTCCTCTTGCAGCTTCCTTATTTTCTTATGTTCTTATGTAACTTGGGTCAGCGTGAGGCAATAGTAGTGCAGCATCACATGTAAACAAACAATAACACTCGTTTTCTGTGGAGGCCTGTGTGCGAGGAGGAGCTTCCGTAAACATTAAAAAATAGCCATCTCTCCCCCGAGCACGTCTGATCTGCAGCTGTCGTATCGCTTCTGCCTGAGGTCGCTGTTCTAGTGATAACTAAAGAACAAGATACATAATGAACAATCCTCCTTTCTTTCTAATTTTTCCGTCTTTCTTTCTTTAGTAAGTTTTTAAGTCAGACAAGAAGTAATAAAGCACGCGGAAGACACTGCGCACTTCTCTCATTTTGTAAGAATGTGTTTGTGATGCAGTTGATGACGTCATGATGCTTGCACGTGCACTGCTGTGATGAAGGGAGAGGGGGGGGGGGTTCAGCAAGGGGGGCGAGGGCAGCGGGGGGGGGGTTGAGGCACAGAGGGAGAGGGACAGAGAGGGGTAAAGAGCCTGAGAGATGAGGCGGGAAAAGAAAAGGTCACTTGAGCTGGCCTGAGAGGATTTCACAGGCCATAACTTACGGCATGAAAAAAATATGAAGGTAAAGAGGGAATGAGGGAGAAAAAGGTGGAATGGTAGAAAATAAACAATGCTAAACTAAACGAAGGAGAGGAGTCTGAGAACGAAGAAATGAGAAATGAGAGAGAGAGAAGATGAGAGAGGAGAGAGGAGAGAGAGAGAGAGAGGAGAAGAGAGGAGAAGAGAGAGATGAGAGAGAGAGAGAGAGAGAGAGAGAGAGAGAGGAGAAAAAAGAGAGAGAGAGAGATGGAATGTAGAAAATAAACAAGACAAAGGAAGAGGAAGGAAGTTGAGAATGAAGAATAATGAAGGAAAATTAAGAGAAGAGAGCACATACCAAAGGAGAGAGAGAGAGAGAGAGAGAGAGAGAGATAGAGAGGGAGTGAGAAGAGTTAGATCGAGACGGAGGAGAGAGAGGAGAGAGGAGATAAGAAGGAGAGACGAAGAGAGAGAGGAGAGATTCACGTACAGAGGGAGTGGAGAAAGCTTCTAATCCGTGACCGGAGGGAGGGAGTGAGAGGGATAAAGAAACGGCCAAGACAAAGATGAGGAGGGAGGAGCAGCTCGGGGGAGAAAAAAAATTATGTGCTTGTGCTTGTGTGATACAAAAAATATCAAAACAAGACGAAAATACCCCAGAGAGAGAGAGAGAGAGAGAGAGAGAGAGAGAGAGAGAGAGAGAGAGAGAGAGAGAGAGAGAGAGAGAGAGAGAGAGAGAGAGAGAGAGAAAGGATGCTTCACTAAAAAACAGACATATTCACTATCATTGATAAATATAATTTATGAATAGTATCGGAGCAGCAATCACAAGGCCGCCCAGACGAGCAGCTGTACACCACGACCTACACACACGCACACACACACACACAAAGAGCAGCTTGCACATAAGGGACAAGGCGTGATTGCAGCTACAACCACCCCCACTACTACTATCACCACCACTATAACCACCACCACCACCACTACCACTACCACCACCACCACCACCACCAGCACAACCCAGCAAACTCGCTAGGTGATCAGAATAGCAAGACACAACTATCTAACAGCGACCCCGAAGCAGGCAGGCCATGCAAAGCCAATCCAAGGGCGACAGGGTAGGTTAAGACACGCTCCTCTTGCTGGATGGGGGGGTCCGAGGAACGAGAGGAACGAGGAGAAAAGGAAGAGAGAAGGCGAGGAATAAGAAGTAAGAAGAGCCGTAGCATAGGCGAAGGCGTAGTAAGAAGAGGCAAGACATGTAGTAAGTAAGTAAGTAAGTAAGTAAGACGTAGTAAGAAGAGGCGTAAGTAAGAAGAGGCGAAGGCGTAGAGGGGAAGAGGCGTAACAAAAAATGAAAAAATAAATAAAAATAATGCAGTAGACAGGTGACCACAAGCTAAGCAGGAAAGGAGGGGAGGGCGTGGCGGAGTGGGGGACTATTTTAACCAGTTGTTTGGGGGTGAAGGGGGTAGGTGGGCGGGGGTCAGTGTTGTGGAACCGCGTGGAGGGAAGGGATAGTGGCGAAGGAGGAAGAATAATCCTGTTTGTCTCGTCTCCACCTCTCACTGTGATAAAAAAGAAATAAGAATGCATGTCTAATGATAACCAGCAGTAAATAAATAGATGAATAACATGAACTTGAACCAGAATAGGACGTAATATGCATAAACCACATGGCGGTAAGAGAAAGAAGAGGACTTGGCATGCTTTCAACTTGTCAACACTGGGCCTCCTTAGGGTATATGGAACTACTACTATAACTCCTCCTATAACTACACTATCTCCTCCTCTGCCCCCTTGCCTCTTATCAGGCAGCCGCATACGGCCACACAACCTATTACAAGGCCCCAACCCCTAATACAAGGCCCCAGACCCCTATATCAAGCCCGGCCCGCGCCCAACCCAGCAACCATAGGCCCCAGACCCTACATACAAGGCCCCCAGACCCCTATATACAAGGCCCCCGGACCCCTACATACCAGGCCCAGACCCCTATATACAAGGCCCCCAGACCCCTACATAAAAGGCCCCAGACCCCTATATACAAGGCCCCCGGACCCCTACATACCAGGCCCGAGTGGCTAGCTGAACGACGCGACAGATGTGTAAATACAACTTGGATGAAAGAAAAACGAAGCTACATCACAGACTGACAAACAAAGGTCGCCAGTGTGTGTGCTTACGAGACTCGGGAGGTTTATTTCTGCCTCGACCGCGTCTGCGAGATGATGTGAAAATAGGTGATGGGCAAAGGAGTAGGGGGAAGATGTCATTTTTTCTTTTTTAACTCAATGAAAACTATATATAGAGACAATTACCATATACATTGGGGCAAGGAAATTATCTTAACTCCTTCACGCCCAGATCTTTCCTTTGCTATATAAAATCATCTGTTGTTAAGCCATAAGATTAAACAAAACGAACTTAATATACAAGATAAGCTAGTGGACAAGGATACTAAACAGGTCATATCTATAAAATATTGCTTATACTCATTAAAATCGTCTATTGGTAGCCAAATTACAATGGAAATTGAGTTCTAGGGCCTCAAGGGGTTAATTATTTAGCTAGGATGAAGAACAAATGAAAAAAAAAAGTTTACGTTCAAGATGAATATATAAAGTTAATTTTCTTTAGATTCTCTCTCTTATCTGTTATGTCACCACAACGATAGAGTTTCAATCTGTTCTCTGTCAAAGACTACGCCCTCTCGGCTGTTTGTCAGGCAGGGGCGGGAGGGAGGGGCGGAGGGAGGGGGAGAAGGGTTAGGAGAGGAAGGAAAGACGAGGGACAAAATACAAAGGAATACAAGGATAGTTTCAGACAGCAATAAACCCACTGTTACTAACTAAGCTGTTTGAATGCACTACACTAACTACCTGAAGATTTTAACCCCTTGAGGCCCAGAACGTAATTTCCATTGTAATTTGGGTACCATTAGACGATTTTTAATGAATATAAGCAATGTTTTATAGATATGACCTGTTTAGTATCCTTGTTCAATAACTAATTTGGTATATTCAGTCACTTTTCGTAATTTCATGGCTAACAACAGACGACTTTATATAGCAAAGGAAAGATCTGGGCGTGAAGGGGTTAAGGAACAGGACAGCAAAACAGAAGGAAAGGGATGGGCGTGGGAAAAAGGCTAAGGAAGGGGTAAATGGAATAGGGGAAAGAGGAAAAGAAAAGAGAGGGGAGGGATGAGGGTTATGATGATGATGATGAGGAGGAGGAGGAGGAGGAGGAGGCCGCAGGGGAAGAGGAAGAGATGTGAAGGAGAAAGGGAAAAGGTTTAAAGGGTGAGAAAAAGGGGAGCTGAAGAGGGGAGGAGGGAGGAGAGGGGAGAGGCTGTCACCAAGCAGCTCTGCACAGTACTCTCTCTCTCTCTCTCTCTCTCTCTGACTCATGGTTCCTCCCCACGTCGGCCGCCACCCAGACACACGCCAGTATTACCAATCTATTTTCCCCTCATGAGACGCAGACCTAGATTGTTGTGTGTCTCCCCTCTTTCTTCCCCTCAGATCCTATTCTTTAGTGCCCTTCTTGTCTCCCATATTCCTTCTTCCTTCCTTCTGTCTTATGTCATCCTATTCTATTCCCTTCCTACACCCTATCCTTTGCATCGACTTGCTCCCCTCTCATTCCTTTCTCTTTTCTACGTCATTAACATCATTAGTCCCCTCACTGTTCTATCTCATTTCTCTCTATCTCCCTCTCTTTTCTCTCTATCTCCCTCCCTTTTCTCTCTATCTCCTTCCCTTTTCTCTCTATCTCCCCCCCTTTTCTCTCTATCTCCCTCCCTTTTCTCTCTATCTCTTTCCCTTTTCTCTCTATCTCCCTCCCTTTTCTCTCTATCTCCCCCTTTTCTCTCTATCTCCCTCCCTTTTCTCTCTATCTCCTTCCCTTTTCTCTCTATCTCCTTCCCTTTTCTCTCTATCTCCTTCCCTTTTCACTCTATCTCCCTCCCTTTTCTCTCTATCTCCCTCCCTTTTCTCTCTATCTCCCCCCTTTTCTCTCTATCTCCCTCCCTTTTCTCTCTATCTCCCTCCCTTTTCTCTCTATCTCCTTCCCTTTTCTCTCTATCTCCCTCCTTTTCTCTCTATCTCCCTCCCTTTTCTCTCTATCTCCTTCCCTTTTCTCTCTCTCCCCTTCCTCCCTCTTTCAACTCTAACCCTATATCCACTGCTTCCCAGGCCCTTTGCACTTCTCTCTCTCTCTCTCTCTCTCTCTCTCTCCTCTCTCTTCTCTCTCTCTCTCTCTCTCTCTCTCTCTCTCTCTCTCTCTTAACAGATACAGTGACCTTCAAACAACCATCATGGCAGACGAGTGATTTCCTTCCCTCCCCTTCTTCCCTTCTCTCCCCCTCATTTCCTCCACCCTTCCTCTCCCTATTTTCATCATTCCTTTATTCTCTCTCTCTCTCTCTCTCTCTCTCTCTTTTCACGTATATCCTCCTCTGTCCCTATTATTCTGTTCGGTTTTTTCCCTCCCTCATTTAACACACACACACACACACACACACACACACACACAGACACAGACACACACACACACACACACACACACACACACACACAGTTGTAGCAATAAGTTACCACATATATCGAAAGAACAGACAAGTAAAATAATAATAATAATACAAAATGTAGTAAAAATATATTAAACAGTAATAATAGACTATCTAATTACGTACATAAACAAATAACTCAATGGGCTAATTGCATAAATGAATATATAATTAGTCATTCATTTAATTATAACATCACTTCATTAAGATTAGATGACACAAGCATAACATGAAACCAAAAGTCATAACAAAACTAAGTCAATAAATTATTAGATTAACTAAATTCGAGAAGATATGTAGTTGTGTACGTACGTAGGTGCATATAATTAACACACACACACACACACACACACATACATACACCAGATGGGGAAAGACAGGCAGACGGAGAGACAAACAAACAGCCACGTGCCCGACAGTCTCTCGGGACGCCGCCTCCGATCACCCGAAGGACACCCGACTGGTTTTAGTCCGAGTGTCAGCTGTCTTTTGTACTGCATTGACGTGGAGGAGGAGGAGGAGGAGGAGGAGGAGGAGGAGGAGGAGGAGGAGGAGGAGGAGGTGACATGGATGTAAGGGATGGAGGAGGAGAGAAGAAAGGAGAGATGAAGGTATGAAGGAGGAAGAGGAGGATAAGAGAAGAAGGGAAATAGAGGCAAGCAATTACTAGATGTTAAGGAAAATATAAGTATAAGTGAGAGTAAACTTAGGAGATGAGAGAGAGAGAGAGAGAGAGAGAGAGAGAGAGAGAGAGAGAGAGAGAGAGAGAGAGAGAGAATAAGCAAGCACTCTCAGACTCACTCTATCGCTTGGTAGTTGGTTGGATGGAAAAGATGTGTGTGTGTGTGTGTGTGTGTGTGTGTGTGTGTGTGTGTGTGCCGGGATTCAAGGCTGTCTGTTGGGTGCCCTGTCGGAGGCTCAGGCGAGGCAGGGGAGGGAGGGAGGAGGGAGGCCATGACAGGGAACAGAGGGGAGAATGTATCAAGGTAATTCTTCCTTAGCCGCCACTATCCTATTCATTCCCACGGCACTCCTTGATAGCCATGTTTCATCCCATCCTCCATTATTTATTTCCATTCCCTCAAAACAACGACACAAGATGGCCATGTTTCATCCCATCCTCCATTATTTCTTTCCATTCCCTCAAAACAACGACACAAGATGGCCATGTTTCATCCCATCCTCCATTATTTCTTTCCATTCCCTCAAAACAACGACACAAGATGCCATGTTTCATCCCATCTCCATTATTTCTTTCCATTCCCTCAAAACAACGACACAAGATAGCCATGTTTCATCCCATCCCTCCATTATTTATTTCCATTCCCTCAAAACAACGACACAAGATAGCCATGTTTCATCCCATCCTCCATTATTTCTTTCCATTCCCTCAAAACAACGACACAAGATAGCCATGTTTCATCCCATCCTCCATTATTTCTTTCCATTCCCTCAAAACAACGACACAAGATAGCCATGTTTCATCCCATCCTCCATTATTTATTTCCATTCCCTCAAAACAACGACACAAGATGGCCATGTTTCATCCCATTCTCCATTATTTCTTTCCATTCCCTCAAAACAACGACACAAGATGGCCATGTTTCATCCCATTCTCCATTATTTCTTTCCATTTCCTCAAAACAACGACACAAGATGGCCATGTTTCATCCCATCCTCCATTATTTCTTTCAATTCTCTCTCAAAAAAACAACAATAACAAAACCAAAATGACAGCCCGACGTGGGGCTCGAACCCACGACCCCGAGATTAAGAGTCTCGTGCTCTACCGACTGAGCTAGCCAGGCACATACTGGGTTCAGTTTTGATTACTAAATATAACGTAGTGATAAGGGTTTTGTTCCTTGTTTAGTCTTATGTGTTGATGACGTAGGGTTCGAGGACATTTTTCTTCCTTCCGAGGTTGTGAGTTAATAACAATAAAAAATAGGCATTATTCCAGATAAACACCGAATTCACTTTGGTGGACGAAGCAATTTTTTTCTGCAGTTTTGATGTGTTTTTAATTAATCTGCTAACCGTTGCTGTCGCAAATTATATTTTTTTTTTTTTATTTTTTTTATTTTTTAAGGTAAAGGTTAGGTTAGGTTAGGTATAGGATAAAGGTTAGGTTAGGTTAGGTTAGGTTAGGTTAGGTTAGGTTAGGTTAGGTTAGGTTAGGTATAGGTTAGGTTAGGTTAGGTAAAGGTTAGGTTAGGTATAGGTTCGGTTTGGTTCATTTTTTTTTTTGTTTTGTAATTTGTTGAAAAAAAAAAAAAAAAAAAAAAAAAAATGCAACATCAACGGTTAACAAATTCATTAAAAACACATCAAAACTTACCAGAAAAAAATAGTTTTGTCCACCAAAGGAAGTTCGGTGTTCATCTAGAAATTGACCAAAAATTAATAATATTGCATATATGAATCTACGGAGTTGTGAAATATGACAAATCGTCACGCAGAGTTTTTCACCCACTACTCTGTATCGACTTGGTTTGCTCACCCTCGCGAGTGAGTTTCATGTTAAAGCGAAGAACGACGAACTTAATGTTATATACTTGACAGTTCTTCCTTTTTTATCTTGCCTCACGCCCCCTAGGTAATTACCTACGCCCCCCAGGTTAAGAACCGCTGAGTTCGAGGCATAAATGAAGGGAAGAGACATGACGGAAAGGTAGGAAATGTATACATCCTTCTTGATTAATCCATTTTGCTTCTTAATGCTGACTTTTAAGTTATTATATCAAAGTTTCATGGTTATGTGTGTATGGGAACTTGGAGCCACTGCGGGACCCTTCATGGAGCGCGGAGCAAGGGCGGGGCGGTCTGACTCTCCCCTTCCTTCACCCCTACTCTCTCCCCCTTCTTTCCCCCCCCCTGCACCCCTACTCTCTCCCCCTGCACCCCTCCCTCCGTCTTTAACGAGCCGGCGATGGACGGCGAACTTAATTACAGCTGTCTGTATCACTCGAGGGCCACAAGCGTTGTTTGTGTGTGTCTGAGAGAGAGAGAGAGAGAGAGAGAGAGAGAGAGAGAGAGAGAGAGAGAGAGAGAGAGAGAGAGAGAGAGAGAGAGAGAGAAAAAAAAAAAGGCCTCTTGTAGTCTTTCAGCTGCAGACGATCAATTACTGTTTTGGTTTCTACTTTCCTCCAGGGAGCGACAACCAGCAGACTCCTCCCCTGTATACCCCGCAGCTAACCTCGTCTACAGTGACGTAAACAAAGAAATGATCAAGACAATGTTGGTGAAAGTCATGCGTGCGTCCCAGTCAGTAATGCTCGACTTCAGGGATCACGTTTGCGTGGTTGGCTAGGCAGGGGTCGCGTTTATGAAGCGCTGCTGAGGCACAAGCTTGAATACTACAGCAACGGCGTGGCGGCGGTGGGTAGGTAGACACGTGGATATTGTGAGTAGGCGTCATCCCCCCCCCCCCCCCCCTCCTCTCTCTCTCTCTCTCTCTCTCTCTCTCTCTCTCTCTCTCTCTCTCTCTCTCTCTCTCTCTCTCTCTCTCTCTCTCTCTCATCCATAACTCACTACTGCTGTATCTCACTTATACGAGTACATTTATTGTTTTGTTTTTCTCACAGTACATCGCAAATATTAAGTTGCTGGTAATATCGTT
>JACEEZ010020120.1:432069-439569 GCA_016584305.1 Chionoecetes opilio
CATTTCTTTAATAAACTTGTAAACATTTGTCTCCATTTCTTTAATAAACTTGTAAATATTTGTCCCCATTTCTTTAATAAACTTGTAAACATTTGTCTCCATTTCTTTAATAAACTTGTAAACATTTGTCCCCCTTTCTTTAATAAACTTGTAAACATTTGTCCCCATTTCTTTAATAAACTTGTAAACATTTGCCCCCCTTTCTTTAATAAACTTGTAAACATTTGCCCCCCTTTCTTTAATAAACTTGTAAACATTTGCCCCCCTTTCTTTAATAAACTTGTAAACATTTGTCTCCATTTCTTTAATAAACTTGTAAACATTTGTCTCCATTTCTTTAATAAACTTGTAAACATTTGTCTCCATTTCTTTAATAAACTTGTAAACATTTGTCCCCCTTTCTTTAATAAACTTGTAAACATTTGTCCCCCTTTCTTTAATAAACTTGTAAACATTTGTCTCCATTTCTTTAATAAACTTGTAAACATTTGTCCCCATTTCTTTAATAAACTTGTAAACATTTGTCCCCTTTCTTTAATAAACTTGTAAACATTTGTCCCCCTTTCTTTAATAAACTTGTAAACTTGTAAACATTTGTCTCCCCTTTCTTTATAATAACTTGTAAACATTTGTCCCCCTTTCTTTAATAAACTTGAAACATTTGCCCCCTTTCTTTAATAAACTTGTAAACATTTGCCCCCCTTTCTTTAATAAACTTGTAAACATTTGCCCCCTTTCTTTAATAAACTTGTAAACATTTGCCCCCCTTTCTTTAATAAACTTGTAAACATTTGCCCCCCTTTCTTTAATAAACTTGTAAACATTTGCCCCCCTTTCTTTAATAAACTTGTAAACATTTGCCCCCCTTTCTTTAATTAATAAACTTATAAACTTGTAAACATTTGTCCCCCCTTTCTTTAATTAATAAACTTGCAAACTTGTAAACATTTGTCCCCCCCCTTTTCTTTAATAAACTTGTAAACTTGTAAACATTTGTCTCGCGTCGTATAGCGGTCCACACGACGTAGAAATATGCGGAAGACTAATTAATTATGTGGTAAAAATAGTTTCTCTCAGGGTAATGAAATAGGAACGTAAACAGGATGCAATTATTCACATCATATTACACCGCGGAACCCAGACGTCTCACTGCTCCACCGCACCCCTCCCGCACCCTTACACCCATGCATTGCCCAGTCACGGCTCACTGTGTTCTTTAGACCCACAGAGATGACGGGGCGGTTATGATAATCCTAATGGAAACTGGTGTGGCATATCCCCCGACCTTGTGTGGTTACTGGGTGCTCTTCATGGTGCCCCGCTCGAGCCCCGTCCCTCCTTACCACCCACCACTCCGCCACCGTCACACACAGACACACACTCACCAAGGAAAAAAACACATGAATATTGATTTCCAAGGTCGTGGTTCCTCTTCCTTTCTATATATACTTTCATAACATACTCCACCAGCTTACATAAGACGCACATGCACAAATGTATGTATTATTCTTTTCTACGTCAATGAACTTTATTATGATTCCCTTAACGCACGACGCACTGCCGCTATATCACAGTGTTGCCTGCCACATAAGACACCAAGGCGCATTTCCTCTGTTATTATGGAACACTTTTGTCTTTGTTTATTTTTTCCTCGAAGTGGCGTTCCCATAAATTACGAAAGTTGTGTTGTGAGTAATGTGTAACGTGGCCTTGGGAATAGCAGTGGGGGAGTGAGGAAAGGATGATGTAGCATGGATATGAGAGAGAGAGAGAGAGAGAGAGAGAGAGAGAGAGAGAGAGGGGGGGGCAAGGATGGGTGTTCGTGATGATAAGCTAGAGGATGATAGTGAGACTGTGACGCAAGGACATGGCAGGCAGGAAATATGACAAGCAGTGAAGTCTAGAGTTACAACAAAGTGTCATGGGACGATACTTGTGGTGGCGGTGATAATAGAGATGGTGCTTTGCCCGGTTACTAGGTCATGAGTGATGGAGAAAGAGTGAGTGAGAAGCGTTAAGTACTTTTAAGGCTTGTATGTTGAGTGTTATGTTAGTGTAGAGAGTACTTAAGGCTTGTATGTAGTGTTATGTTAGAGTAGAGAGTACTTAAGGCTTGTATGTAGTGTTATGTTAGTGTAGAGAGTACTTAAGGCTTGTATGTAGTGTTATGTTAGTGTAGAGAGTACTTAAGGCTTGTATGTAGTGTTATGTTAGTGTAGAGAGTACTTAAGGCTTGTATGTAGTGTTATGTAGTGTAGAGATACTTAAGCTGTAGTATGTTATGTAGGTAGAGAGTACTTAAGGCTTGTATGTAGTGTTATGTTAGTGTAGAGAGTACTTAAGGCTTGTATGTAGTGTTATGTTAGTGTAGAGAGTACTTAAGGCTTGTATGTAGTGTTATGTTAGTGTAGAGAGTACTTAAGGCTTGTATGTAGAGTGTTATGTTAGTGTAGAGAGTACTTAAGGCTTGTATGTAGTGTTATGTTAGTGTAGAGAGTACTTAAGGCTTGTATGTAGAGTGTTATGTTAGTGTAGAGTACTTAAGGCTTGTATGTAGAGTATTATGTTAGTGTAGAGAGTTATAGACGAGTGGTGGAAAAGAGAGGGAGAGGAAGGGAGTAATGGAGGGAAACTGAGTGTGTTGGGGGAAGGTTTTCAAGGCCTCTTCCATCAGTGTACAGTTAAGGGTTAAAGGATGAACTGGGGTCAGGGCCAGTGTGTGTGTGTGTGTGTGTGTGTGTGTGTGGTGGGAGAGAGGATGAGGAGAGAGAGAGAGAGAGAGAGAGAGAGAGAGAGAGAGAGAAGAGAGAGAGAGAGAGAGAGAGAGAGAGAGAGAGAGAGAGAGAGAGAGAGAGAGTATAATGACCCGTGCATGAAATTCAGAACGCAATCAAAGGACCGTTGTGAAGGAGGGAACAAAGGCGAATTAAGTCATCCAAAAGTAATAATACTTCTTGTGTGGCTGTGGGGGGAGGGGGGGGGGAAAGGTCAGTGAAAGTATGGCCATATAAGAGCGATGGAGGGAGGGGTTTTGGATCGTCTTGGGGTTGTGGGAATAGCGTGACGAAGTAAACCCTCCCGCCCTCTGCCATAATTATATTCCCTTGTTTAACCCCTTCACACCCAGATCTTTCCTTTGTTATAAAAAAATGTATGTTGTCGAACATAAAATTGCGAAAAGTAACTGAATATACCAAATTAGTTAGTCGACAAGGATACTAAACAGGTCATATCTATAAAATGTTGCTTATAGTCACTAAAAATCGTCTATTGGTAGCCAAATTACAATGGAAATTACACTCTGGGTCTCAAAGGGTTAAGGTAGAGAGATCTTTGGTGACAGAGGGAGAGTTAACATGCAACGTTAGAATCAGAATGAAGTAGAAATGTCACTTATTTCACTCTATGACATAAAAGTGACAAGAGTTTCTTTTGCTTTTTCTTCTTACACGTCTTGTACCGTAACACTACTTCATACACTGATCGCACGGCCCTTGATTTTAAAGATACTCTTCAGGAATTAAGTAAATGTGAGAACTAATATCATTCTAACTTTCTCAATAACCAAATGAAGAATATATTTTCAAGCTTCAATAGTAAATGAAGCTTTTAAAACAAGTGACTAAAGATAAAATTTCTTCAAGTTTTCCAGAAATAGATGAATCAGGCGTTATCTCACCACTCCAGGTCCATTTCCCCCGCCGCGGGTGTGGAGGCGAGGGTTCAGACTCGGGAAATGAAAACCATCAGTCGAAGGGGTAAAAGATCGCCCGATGAAATGAGCCGCGGAACCAAAATCACGCCAGCCGCTTCGCCCCCTCCATTCCCTCGCCACCCTCACTGTAACACACACACACACACACACACACACTCTCTCTCTCTCTCTTTTTTCTTTTTTAATTTAAACAATTTACATCATGGTTGACTACAAATGTGGGCTACAAATGGTAAGGAGGTTGATGAAGGCATTAAGTGGCAGAAATCCGAAAGCTATGCCTTGTAAGATAATAACTAAGTAGTAAGTACACAGTGTTACAGGCTGAGGGTCACTATCCGTCACAGGCACTTGTCAGGCGCACTATTGACACGTACACTGTGTCTACTAAGTGTCAATCCTCTCTCTTCTCTCTCTCTCTCTCTCACACACACACACACACACACACACACACACACACACACACACATACACCACCACCACACTAGGGTACCTTTATAAGATACAGAAACCCTACACCACACTACCATATCCTTTATCAACACAACTCCATGTACGGCATTCCGAACACCATCACGTTAAAACCAAACTTAGGTTAAAACAATATGTGTATCATCCTCGATTCAACTTTCTACAGTCCGTTCTATTCTATCTAACGTTAACTCCTCTTTCACTATAACGTTCTCAGTTGACCGTTTCATAAGTCATAACCATAACAGTAGGGCGGAACCAAAGACCCTACAAGCAAGATAGGAAAGGTAGGGTCTTTGGCGGAACACTTCTACCAATCTTGCCAGTCAGTATTATGCGCCATCACTCATATTTAATTACATCCCAAAAATGAAACTCTTAATTAAACATTATCTGGAGGCACATAACTGTATTAATTTCCTTGTACCTTCAACACATGAGCATCTACTTCCAACATGTAAAACTTGTTGGCATATCAGTCGGTAGTACAGTAGCTCCTTAAATTTACACGTTTTCTCTGGCCTAAAACAAAGAAAATGTCTCCGTCATAGGACTAACAGCGTTAATTCTTGTTACATGGAGGATTGAACCATATCGCACAAGAACGAAGAGTAAATATTGAGTGTAATTGCAATATAATTTAAATATGCAATGAGAAAATAGTAAGACAAGTAAAACATACCCGTAGGAGTCAATTTATTTCTTTATAATACTTGTTACGAGAACGCCATGGAGATAGAAATAGATAACAAATCCTCTCAGCCCACATATATACCCAAGGCTTATCTCAATGACATGCACGATTGCTTTAGTCCCCACCCTGTCTGTCACTGATCGTCCCAGCGACACCCAACACCAACCCGCCGTCTCCGTCGTGTTAACAATGACATGACCTCGAGTTGGCATGACGTCGCGGACCTTTGAAGTATTTATAACTCAGCGTTGGACCATAAGGGTTGAGCCGCCGCTGATTCACATAAACAAGAACTAAGCTAAAGAAAAATATACTGCCATGCCGCATTGTCTCGGCGTCATGTGGGTTAAATACGTGAAAATTCTTATAAATATACCTCATATATTTTCACAACCCACATAATGAAAGTAAAACATGTACATCACACTACCTATGAAGCTGTTTACATACATAGCTATTTTTATGTGGTGTGTGTGTGTGTGTGTGTATGTCGGAGTGTGGGTGATGTGGATGCTTTTAAGAAAATTTAGATCTTTCTTTACGAGCAGGTTTGGCCTCCCTCTTTGTCAAGCAACTGATCGTCCCAGCGCACAAGAGACCCGCCGCCCGATAAAATGACAGACTCGAATTACATGACTCGCGGTCTGAAGTATTATGAGCAGTAACATAAGGTTGAGCAGGTGATTAATAACAAAACTAAGTAAAGAAAACATTCTTATGATTTCTTGTCATATGTTGCTGAAATGAAAATATAAAATACTTTAATACAATTCCAACATTATAGAAGAAACAGAAACACAAAGTGTTTAATAAGAAAATTTATGGAGGGATGTTAGATGTGATGGGTTGGTGTGTTGGATGGGAGGAAAATGAGATTTTTACCTACGCGAGTTTTGGTTTGAAGAGACCACGAATACCGCAAAGGAGAAAGAAGTAGAATATAGAAAAGAGCAGAAAAGATAAGAACAGCGAAAAGAGAAACATGACTTTATACGTATGTAAATGCTGCGCTAAAGAAGCTTAGACAGAGATAGAGAAGTAGAGAGAAAAATGAGAAGAGAAATGGAAAGAGATATTAGAAGTGTTTGAAGAGAGAGAGAGAGAGAGAGAGAGAGGAGAGAGAGGAGAGAGAGAGAGAGAAGAGAGATGAAACACGGCTGCAATTGGCTTACCGCGCATGGGTGGGGAAGACAGGTGTGGGAAATCTTGCTCTCTCTCTTCTCTCTCCTCTCTCTCCTCTTCTCTCTCTCTCACCCCACACCCCACACCCACCACCCCACACACAAGGATAAAATGTTAATAAATCTTTATATAGAATCAAATTTCACTGTTCCTCCTTCCTTCCTTCCTTCCTTCCCTTCCCTTCCTTGTGTTCCTCCTCCCTCAGTAACACTACTTCCCGGTATCTCAGAAGCCTTAACATCGCCTCAGCCTCATGGCCATTCGATCTCCTATTGTGTTCACAGGAGACCTTTTGAGGGAAGATGGGGCTATTAAGTGACTGGAAGCATACTTAGGACTATCAGAGGGTAGATTGTAACCCCTTCACGCCCAGATCTTTCCTTTGCTATAAAAAATCGTATGTTGTCGAGCCATAAAATTACGAAAAGTAACTGAATACACCAAATTAGCTAGTAGAAAAGGATACTAAATAGGTCATATCTATAAAATATTGCTTATATTCACTAAAAATTATCTAATGGTAGCCAAATTACAATGGAAAGTATTATGTTTGATGATGATGTTTGAAGAATTTCGTCAGTTATTGACGCAGCTGAGATGGATCTCCACTGTAACCAGACAGCTCTCTCGCAGACTACCCCTAGAGAGCTGCTGCTAGTGCTTATAGTGTTGGCCGAAGCCAGCACCCCGGGAGGCGGGTTACAAACCCCGGCTAATACCCGGTACCCATTCACTGCTGGGTATTATTAGTAAGTCATATTAGTACGTTCTGGGTCTCAAGGGGTTAAGGGTACGGAGGTGACTGTAGCATGAAAAAGGGAAGATGTTAGGAAAAAGGTGTGTTTTTTTAGTATGGGAAAAGGGAGGAAAGGGAGGTAGGAGAGCGAGGTAAGATTCTAGAGGTGATAAGACTGAATATAAACATGAAAAATGGAGTTTGGTAGAATTCAAGGAAGGTTTTTAAGGAGTGAAACCAATTGTGGATGTGAAATAGACATGATAAGGTAGTGAATTATAGGCAGTTGGTGGAATTCAAGGGAGGTTTTTAAGGAGTGAAAGCAATTTTGGATGTGAAATAGGCATGATAAGGTAGTGATGTATAGTTAGAGGCATGTTAGGGGAAGGGAGAGGTTCTTATAGGGGGCTAAATATAGGACACACGAAAATATACGTATGAGCTATTTCTGAAGTGACGGCGGTGAGGGGAAGTGGTGGCGTGGTGATTTTTTTTCTTTATTTATTTAAACAGTTATGAATCACACATACTTTTAAGAGATAAATATGTTAAGGCAGTTTATGTTCAGAAATGTGCAGTTCACAATGATGAAGGTCTGTGAGTAAGGGGTTTTGATGGGTGTGGTGGGGCACGTGAAAGTTTAATTTTCATTTTTTCCTTTCCTTTTAACCTCTTCCTAGTTCTTCTCCCCCCCCACCCCCT
>JACEEZ010020120.1:442069-444569 GCA_016584305.1 Chionoecetes opilio
TTTTTTTTTTACTGTATACCTTCGGGTGAAAATAAAATCATTACTATTATTATTATTTTACTTCGTTTCTACAAGTTCTCTTCTCTGTTCCTATCCAACCACTCCCTATCCCTTCTTCTCATTCGTGAAAGGACTGTGTGTGTGTGTGTGTGTGTGTGTGTGTGTGTGGCGCCATCTTTCGTCAGGGCAGGTAACAGAGGCATATCACGTCACAGATGTAGCCAGGTGCCAGGTGCGGGAGTCACGTCACCACGTCTCCCCCTACGCGCTGTTAGAGGCCCACTGAGTAATAATAAAGCTTGTGGGGGGCACGTCAGCTTATGAGGAACCTAACCTAATATACGCGTGTCCAAAGTGCCTAGTTCGTTGTATTTAGCGCAGGGTGGTGTTAGAAATCTTTAAAACTAGGCACATTAAGTTTATCATGTATCAAGCGAATCTTGGCAATAAATCAAACTAATCTTAGGGATAAATCAAAATAATCTTGACAATATGTCAAAACTATACGTCATCTCAGGAACTTTAAAAAACAAATATATCAAACATCTTAAGGACCCAATATATATATAAAAAAAAAATCTTATAGTTATTAGCAACTGCGTGATACTATAGACATGAAAATTAATGCATCCAAGTTTTGTAGAATTATAAAGCTGGAACCAATCTATGTAGTATTAAGTTTTGTAGTGTAGAGTGTTTAGTAACCTTGTATTGTTTTCTGTTTAGTGTACAAGGCAGTTTCTATTATTGACATAAGCCTTCTGGTCCTCCCTTCCCTCGCCCCTCTCTCCCTTCCTTCCCTCTCTCCCTCCCTCTCTCTCCATCTGTCGTTATTTTCTTCCCTCCTTCCTATCCTTCGCTTCTCCCTCCACCCTCCTCCATTTCCCCTTCCTTACCCCCCTCTTTTTTTATTCGATTCTTTTGTCCCAACCCTCTTTCATTTTTTACATTTTTTCTATTAGCCCTCTTCCATCTTCATTCTCTTCATCTTCATATTCTCTTCCTCCTTGTTTGTATGTGTTATCCCTTGGTTCTTGTAATAAATAGGTAACCTTGCTATAGGCCAGCTTGTCTCCTGGTATATAGGCCTATGTAATACTATGCAATCGTCTTCCTCCTGTTTTATTTATCATTCTAACGTATCTCACTTTCGATCCAGTAGTTCTTTACAAACAGCCTTGTAAGACCCATCATGTCTACTGCTGTTTGTTCTTCCTTTGAGTTCCTCCTCCTCAGCCAGCCTCGCCTTCCCACGCCCATTGTACTGAAGCACCAAGTACATTTATGGTATAGTCGTGAGGTTGTTTCTACTACTACTACTTACTACTACTACTACTACTACTACTACTACTGCTACTACTACAAATATTACTGCCTTCTCTGTCCCTACTTCTACCCCTAACACCTGTTTCTACTACTACTTCTACTAAAAAAATACTACTACGTTCTCTTTTCCCTATTTCTACCCCCAATATCTCCTCTGTTTCTACTACTATTATTACTACTACTACTACTACTACTACTACAAAAATTATTACTGCATTATCTTTCCCTACTTCTACCCCCAACATCTCCTCTGCTTCCCTCTGTTTCTACTACTACTACTATTACTACTACAAAAATGATTACTGCGTTCTTTCCCTACTTCTACCCCAACACCTCTGTTTCTACTACTACTACAAACTACTACTACTACTACAAAATGATTACTGTGTTCTTTCCCTATTTCTACCCCCAACACCTCCTCCTCCTGCCTGTGAGTGTGGATTCAGGAGAGCACCGGGCACAAAGGCTCTTGAAGGCGGGGGTCTGGAGAGCCACTACAGGCAACAGGTGAGGATACTTCCAGATAAGACACCAGAACACACTTTGCCTGAAGGAGGAGGAGGAGGAGAGAGAGAGAGAGAGAGAGAGAGAGAGAGAGAGAGAGAGAGAGAGAGAGAGAGAGAGAGAGAGATGAGTCACAGGGTCACTCAACCACTACTGGTCCGCCAACAATTGAAAGATTGGTACGAGGGTGAACCAGTCCTGAGAAGAGCTGAGGAAAGGAAGGGAGGGAGGGAGAATCACTACCCGAGGGAATCAGAGGGAGAACAACCTGACGAAGGAAGAGGAAGATAGCCTGTAAAAGGTAGAAGAAAGCTTGAAAATAGAAAACTTGGAAGGAACGATAGATAGGAAGAGTGAAAAAATGAAGAGAACTTGAAAGGAACGAAAGGAAGAGAATGAAAAAAAGAAGCTTGTAAGTAGAAGAAAAACTTGGAAAAAACGAAAGGAAGATTGAAAATATAGAAGAAAACTTGGACAAAACGAAAGGAAGAGTGAACATATAGAAGAAAACTTGGAAAAAACGAAAGGAAAGAGTGAACATATAGAAGAAAACTTGGACAAAACGAAAGGAAGAGTGAAAATATAGAAGAAACTTGGAAAAAACGAAAGGAAGAGAGTGAACATATAGAAGAAAACTTGGAAAGGAACAAAAGGAAGAGTGAAAATATAG
>JACEEZ010020120.1:454569-459569 GCA_016584305.1 Chionoecetes opilio
TTGCTATACGAAATCGTCTGTTGTTAGCCATGAAATTACGAAAAGTAACTGAATATACCAAATTAGTTAGTGGACAAGGATACTAAGCAGGTCATAGCTATAAAATATTGCTTATATTCACTAAAAATCGTCTAATGGTACCCAAATTACAATGGAAATTACGTTCTGGGCCTCAAGGGGTTAAGATGACATGATGGCAAACCAAATATGTGACAGAAAAAATGAACAGTACTTCAACATGAGAATTCGGTACTTAGAGGAAAAGATAAAAGACTTAGAAAGAGTAAATAGGATTGTAGGAGATTTAATGATATAAAAATACCGGAAAACTTATATAAAAAAAGAGGACATTTAAATCATGTGAAAAAGAGGACATTTGAATCACGCAACAAAATGTAAAGAGTAAAACATCGAGAGAGAAACACTTCAAAGGGGGAAAAAAATATGTTTAGTGGGAAGCTTTAAAGAGAACTAAGCCAGCAAGGGGACAAAGGGGAGACAAGAGGTGAAAAAAGAGAGAGAGAGAGAGAGAGAGAGGAGAGGGAGAGAGAGGAGAGAAGGAGAGAGAGAGAGAGAGAGGAGAGAGAGAGGAGAGAGAGAGGAGAGAGGAGAGAGAGAAGAGAGAGAGAGAAGAAGAGCAGAGAGAGAGAGAGAAGGAGACACACGGGTGTCAGTATAAAAGAAACTAGTCTATACAAAAAAAAAAAAAAAAAAAAGGTCCAAAGAGATAATAAACAACAAATCAAATAATGTGAAAATAATAAAATATCCAAAATATAAGGTCAAGGAAGTTTCAAGGAGTACGGAGTGTGACCTTATCCCCCCCCCCCCCCCAGGTGTGTGTCTGGGGGCGTTGTTTGATGCCCTGCTGAAGGCGCTGCAGGAGAGGTCAAGGTTCCCTGTGTCGTGTGTTGTCTTGTACGGTACGTGTCTCAGAACAATGCCGGCAGGTGTTGTTTTTTTTAGGTTACTGGTTATGATTTCCTGTTCTCTCTCTCTCTCTCTCTCTCTCTCTCTCTCTCTCTCTCTCTCTCTCTCTCTCCTCTCTCTCTCTCTCTCTGACATGCACACTAGAGAGAAAAAAAAAATCCGTACAATTATCAAAGGCAATTTTCTATCATTTACACCTCTAATGACTACCAACCATCACCATCATCACCACCACGACCGTCACCACATCGAAACTACAATCACCACCACGGTCACCTGCCACAACTACCACCACCATCACCACCATCCAGGGTCTCCACTTTAAACACCACAATCACCACCACAACCACAACCACAACCTCGATATAGTGCTATCTTACAACGAAAATTACTGACATCCGGTATGGTCTCTCTCTCTCTCTCTCTCTCTCTCTCTCTCTCTCTCTCTCTCTCTCTCTCTCTCTCTCTCTCGGGATGTGATTGGTCCACAGGCTTAGGCAATCAAGGCTGAAACACGTCCAGACAAGTTTGATTGATCGTCGTAGAAACAAGCTAATCGAGATATTTATATGTTCAATAATGCAGTGTGTTTCGCTTCTATATTTTTGCTAATGCGTCTTTCTGGAATCATAATAATGGTTTTAGGAGAGAAAAAAATCCTAATCGACAAATGGATGTTAATATTATCTTTCATTAATTTATTCCTCTCTCTCTCTCTCTCTCTCTCTCTCTCTCTTCTCTCTCTCTCTCTCTCCTCTCTCTCTCTCTCTCTCTTTTCTTTCTTTCTTTCTTTCTTTCTTTCTTTTTCTTCTCTCTCTCCTCTCTCTCTCTCTCTCTCTCTTCTCTCTCTCTCTCTCTCTCTCTCTCTCTCTCTCTCTCTCTCTCTCTCTCTCTCTCTCTCCTTAAACACCTGCTGGAATTTACGTACTTCCTTTGTCGCTTCAAAACTATTTCTTACTTACTTAGAAATACAAAATTAAGAAATAAAGATATTATTATTATTATTATTATTACCATTGTAAACTATATATATATAATCTTTACTTCATATTCCGGTAGAGCACATCACACTTTCCATTCACTTCACTTCATTCACATTCATTACACATTCACTTTCACTTTGGTCAGCATCCCTTTCTTCGCATATTCACAAAGTTTCATCCTCATCAACATCATTATTCGCATTTACATTACTACAAGCGCACGATGCATCCTCAAAACTACTTTCAAACCTCTGTTCCTGCTCCGTATACAAGTACTTCCACTTTTTCTGCCCTTTCTTTATACGGCCAGCTAATTCGACCTCTGCCCTGCTACGTCCTATATTTTTCCTACCTCGCTCCAATACTGCCTTTTCGTGGTTGTAGACTTGTAGTTACTGAACGTCTCGGTACTGTACTAGCGTGTGTATTTTCCCAACGCCTTCTAATAGAGATTACTTCTTCTCTATTAGAAGGCGTTAACCTTTCCCCCTGTGCGCTAACTTTCGAATTTTCACCCCTTCACGCCCAGATCTTTCCTTTGCTATAAAAAAAAATGTATGTTGTCGAGCCATGAAATTACGAAAAGTAACTGAATATACCAAATTAGTTAGTGGACAAGGATACTAAACAGGTCATATCTATAAAATATTGCTTATATTCACTAAAAATCGTCTAATGGTACCCAAATTACAATGAAAATTACGTTCTGGGTCTCAAGGAGTTAATGTGTAGCCTTACCTTTCACTACTATTCAATTTTTTCACCTTTTCACACACCTTCACTTTCAGTTTAATTCATTTTCTCGTCTTTCATTCATCCTTTCTCTGTCTCCTCGATCGGTTCAGGTGTATAATCAACCAATATTGCTTGTTCTCTCTCTCTCTCTCTCTCTCTCTCTCTCTCTCTCTCTCTCTCTCTCTCTCTCTCTCTCTCTCTCTCTCTCTCTCTTTCTCACCTGCTTCCACACGCTCACACCTGCCTGCGTAAAGGTTATGCTGCAGCCACATACCAAGGACTTCCGCCTTTACCGCCCTCCATAACACACACACACGCACACACACACACACACACACACACACACACACACACACACACCACAAACAAATACACATACGAGAGAGAGAGAGAGAGAGAGAGAGAGAGAGAGAGAGAGAGAGAGAGAGAGAGAGAGAGAGAGAGAGAGAGAGAGAGAGAGAGAGAGAGAGAGAGGAGGCGCTTAATGTGATCTGTGGCAGTACAAATCATGACTTTCCTCTTCCTCCCTCTCAACTCTAACTCTCCTCTTCCTTCCTTCCTCCTTCATTCGTTACTTTTAAACATAAATATACACAGTTTCGGACACGCTGAAGGACAAGAACGAAGAGCAAGAGGAGGAGGAGGAGGAGGAGGAATACAAAGGAATACAAAGGAAACACAAACAGCAACAGACCGATAGGTCCTTACAAGACTGTTTACTTTAACTACACTACACTAACTAGATAATAAGAGAGAAAGGATAGGAAGTAGAAGGCTCCTCCCCACCCACCCATCCCTCCAGCCGAAGCTGGCCGGAAAAGAAGTGATACCATGCAATATAGAAAAACTGCATGGAATTTGTGAGGAAAGTTGAAAGCTGTAATCTATGGCTAACTACTACTAGTTTGTGGGGGTAGGTTTAGTGCTTGATAGATAGGTCATGTTATGTGTGTTTTGTAATGGTGGGAACACAGTGTGGAGGTTCAAGGGGTGGTGCGGCAGCCTTGCCTGGCGCTTTGGCGAGGAGGAGGAGGAGGAGGAGGAGGAGGAGGAGGAGGAGGAGGAGGAGGAGGAGAGGGTGGTTACTGTCTGCTTTCCTCCTCTCCCTGGATGAAGGAAAGAGGAAGAGAGAGGAGGAGAGAGTCCACTTTCCTTCTTCTTCCATGCATGAAGGAAAGAGGTGGAGGGAACACTGCTTTGGTTCATACTATTAACTGTCTTCACTCTACACACCACCATCACCACTATCATCACTACCACCACCACGATCTTCACTACCACCACCACCACCACCACTATCATCACTACCACCACCACTATCACCACTATCATCACCACCATCACCACCACTATCATCACTACCACCACCACTATCACCACTATCATCACCACCATCACCACCACTATCTTCACTACCACCACCACCACCACTATCTTCACTTCTCACAAGTCTCCACTACCTTCCCTCTCTCCCTCCCACCTCTCCCACTCTTACTATAATACTCGGCTTTTTTAAGGAGGCGAAAAATCCTGACCCCTTGCTTACTTACTGATTGATATTTGATTCCGGGAGAAGGAAATACTACAGTTCTTTTAAATATCAGCTGTATTTTATCATAGTTAACCATATTATCAGGTTAACATAGACATAATTTTAAGCATGAGACCTTAAGATAGAATGGAATTTTCGCCTCATTAAAAAAAATAGACTATATACTCCCACCTTAGGACAGAGGACATCTTTAGCTGATCCAGAATATTTACTGCCTTAACTTATCTACCTTTTATGCCATCTGAGAGTGATTAATAACTGTTTAAATAAAAATAAAAATAAATAAACTATACTACCTCCCTCACCATCATCACCACTACCATTATTACTCTAAACACCTCCACCACATCATTCTCATTCTCTCTCACCACCACCACTATCACCACATATCAAAGACTCACCACATTTTCACCCCCTCACTGACATCTTCACTTCATCCCCATCACCACAACCACATTTTTTTTTTACATCATGAGTGGCAAAAAAAAAAAAAAAAAAAAAAAAAAAAAAAAAAAAAAAAAAAAAAAGCCTGAACATAACACGCGGAACCTTCTACTGTACTATAATTTCTCTATATATACTAGTAGCGACATTAGTTAAAGCGAAAAGCCTGGTCAGGATATAAAAGGTTTGTTGCTGTTTGTGTTTCCTTTGTTATTCTGTGTAATCCTTTGATAATAAAAACATGAGAACCAATTCCTACATAATCTCTCTCAACCCAGACAGCTGTACAGGGCAACTCTCTCTCCCTCTCTCATTACACGTCACGCTATTGGCTAAGTCACCCAAACAATCCTTCA
>JACEEZ010020120.1:464569-492069 GCA_016584305.1 Chionoecetes opilio
TCTGATTCCCAGCATCACACCAAGCAAGACCTTGATATGTAAGGAGCTGTGTGTGTGTGTGTGTGTGTGTGTGTGTGTGTGTGTGTGTGTGTGTGTGTGTGTGTGTGTGTGTGTGTGTGTGTGTGTGTGTGGAGGGAAGGGGGGTCAGTAACATCACTCCGAAGAACAGTCTCTCTCTCTCTCTCTCTCTCTCCTCTCTCTCTCTCTCTCTCTCTCTCTCTCTCAAACCGCGGCAGGGATGAAAAGTCGGTGGGCAGACAGCGCGGCGCCCCTCCTTCCCCCTTCCCTCCCCCTTCCTCCTCACCTTCTTCCCCTCCCCTCCCCTCCCTCCTCACCTTCCCTGCATGACTCGCACCTGACTACAACCACCACCACCACCGCCACAGGCACACTACCGCAATCTCCATCACCCATTACCGCCACTACCTACTACTATCATAGGAGGAATATATTCACTACTAACACAACTAACTCACCATCATTATCATCATCACCACCATCAGACAATTATTAAAAAAACATAATTCTTTACTACTTTTTTTCTCCTAAATTTCTCTATCTTTTTTACGGTATGCCTTCGGGTGAAAATAATATTACTATAATTATTACTATTACTATTTAAGACTCCTCCTCCTCTTGCTCTTATCATTATTCTTCGTCTTTTAATTATTCTCCTATCTTATTCTTATGTTTTTCTTCTAATTCATCCATTTTTCTCCTCTTCTTCCTTCTCTACTGTTTGTTGTATCACGCATTTGGCCGTCACCATCACCACCACCACTATAATACCACATCACCACCACACTATTATACCATTACTACTATACCACACTATACCAAATCAGCACCCTCCTTCCTCTCCCCTCCCACAACCACCATACCCACTGTATACAACCTGTTCATTACCACCATCCATACAACCATGACAACCACCAACACCTTCCTAACTCCTACAACCCAAATAAGGAAACACAATACATCTACCCTCTCTCTCTCTCTCTCTCTCTCTCTAAGCCCTACTATCCATCTTCCTTCTTATCTCACGACACATTTTTGATCAGCCTCTTATCGCGAGCCTCTGCCACTCTGTCCTCGTAGGAAGGCATAGGCATGTGTGTGTGTGTGTGTGTGTGTGTGTGTGTGTGTGTGTGTGTGTGTGTGTGTGTGTGTGTGTGCCCTTACACTCGATATGAAAGCCTAAAAATAAGAAAAATAAATTACACACTGCACTTCCGTCGCTTGAGGTTGAGTTGGAGGAGGAAGAGGAAGAGGAGGGGGGAGGAGGAGGGAGGAGGAGTAGGAAGAATAGGAGGATGTGAACGAAAAAAATACTGTATCCAAGAGGAGGAATAAAAGAGGAGTAGACGGAGGAGGAGGAGGAGGAGGACCCAATGGCAGCAAAAACATACTTATCCAAATATGGAATAAAGGACAGTGATTGCAAAGGACTGCTAAGGACTTACAAACAGCACCCTTTCCCCCTTAGGTCCTGACTTGGCTTTCTGATTACAGTACACTAATGCATCTTACTAGAACGAGGGAAATGATTGTGCAGAGGAAGAAGAAGAGGAGGAGGAGGAGGAGGAGGAGGAGGAGGAGGAGGGGGAGGAGGAGGAGGAGGAGGAAGAGATTATCATTATCCTCTATATCAGCAGAGGGAAAAGACGAAGGATGGAGAGGGAAGGAAAAGAGGAGAGGAAGAGAGAAGGAGGCCATACACTTACACATACATACCTAAAAACAACAACAACAACAACAACATTATTCCTAAGATATCACGTCTCCTCGATCAGAAACACACACCAGACACTCTCCCCTCCCTCCCCCTCCCTTTATACCCTTCCATTTCCCCTCAACCGCCCCTCACAGACCACCCATAAGTCACCTCCTTTCCCCCACCTCCTCCTTCCTTCTTTGAGCAAACTCCCCTCCCTCCTCCCTTTCTCCTGTACCTCAACCATCTCCACCTCCTCTCCAACATTCCCTCCTCCCTTTACCGCCCTCTCCCTTCTTTGAGCAAACTCCACCTACTCCCTTTACCACCCCCCTCCTTCCACCCTTTCTCCCTTTCAAACAACTCCTCCCCACCTCTAAAAAAAAAACTACCCCTCCAACCTCCTTTGACACCCCCCTCAACCCCCCACCTCCCCTTGCATAGCCTTAGCAACACAGCAAGACCAAGACCTCCCTCCTTGGTTCTCTTGACAAGGCTCATCTAGGGAGGCTGACAAGGGGGCACAGGTAAGGCTATACAGGTAAGGAAAGGTAGGGTAGGTAGGGGCAGGCAGGGGTAGGGTAAAGCAGGCAGGTAAGAAGGTTGGAATGATGGGTGGCTGGCTGGTTGGCAGGGAGGAAAGAAATGTAGGAAGGGAGGGAGAGGGAGGAAGAAAGGGAGAGACGAAGGGAGGTATGGAGGTAATGTAGGGAGGGAGGGAGTAAGAAAGGGAGAGAAGGAGGGAGGTAGGGAGGTAAAACATGCAGGTATAAGGTTTTAAGTGATGGGTGGCAGACTGGCAGGGTGGAAAGAAATGTAGGGAGGAAGAAAAGGAAGGTAGGGAGGTAGGGAGGTATGGAAGGAAGGTAAAGAGAAGGAATAAAGGTAAGAATAGGGATAGAGATTAGGTGATCCTTCATACTGTCATTTCTGTAGCTACATTTTCGTAAGCTTATCTCTCTCTCTCTCTCTTTGTCTCTCTCTCCGTCTTCTTTTTCATTATTCCCAAATATCTATCTATTTATCTCGACACGCACACACACAAGATTATTGTCAAGATTCTTCGCATGTTTTAAAACAATGGGAAGGAAGGAGAGATGAATGGATGTGATGAGAGAGAGAGAGAGAGAGAGAGAGAGAGAGAGAGAGAGAGAGAGAGAGAGAGAGAGAGAGAGAGAGAGAGAGAGAGAGAGAGAGAGAGAGAGAGAGAGCACGCATACACACAAGATTATTGACATGATTCTTCGCAGATTTCAAAACAATGGGACGGATGGAGAGATGAATGGATGTGATGAGAGAGAGAGAGAAGAGAGAGAGAGAGAGAGAGAGAGAGAGAGAGAGAGAGAGAGAGAGAGACGGGCACCAAGAAACAAAATTAGAGGCGAGGTTGGGACTTGGGAGGAAAATAAGAAAAAGAGGCGGAAAGAACTCAAAGAGGGACGGAAAAAGGAGCTGAAACAAAGAGGGAAAAATAAGTAAGGGACGAAAATTGGAGGGCGTCGCACCCACACCTACCCAAAAAGCTCCCCTCCCAAAAAAGCATCCCCCTTAAAAGCTCCTAACGATACCCTTGAGACTTCCCGGTATAGTAATGGGCGCCTCCTCACCTGGCGACCGCAGGGAAACCACTGAATAAGGACAAAGAGGAGTAAAAATAGATAATCGTTTGGCCATAAATGCACTAGATGAGAGAGAGAGAGAGAGAGAGAGAGAGAGAGAGAGAAGAGAGAGAGAGAAGAGAGAGAGAGAGAGAGAGAGAGAGAGAATGTAGGAAGGAAATAAAATAAATATGGAGGGACAAATATGAAAGGAGGAGAGGAGACATAAATAAACGTGAAAGGAAATAGCACAAGAAAGGTGAGAAAAATACGACGAGAGAGAGAGAGAGAGAGAGAGAGAGAGAGAGAGAGAGAGAGAGAGAGAGAGAGAGAGAGAGAGAGAGAGAGAGCGGGAAGAAGGAAAATAATAACTTAAGATATAGGTACCGCCCACCTCCACCCATCACGCCCACCCCTTCCCTCCCTTCACCTAACATGGCCTACTTCGCCCAGCCCGCCCACGATTGTTTTACCTCGCTTGTTAGACGCCCACAGAACAACGCCGCCCTGTAGTAGTAGTAGTAGTATTGGTGGTGGTGGTGGTGATAGTAGTAGCAGTAGTAGTAGTAGTAGTGGTAGTAGTAGTAGTAGTAGTAGTATTGGTGGTGGTGGTGATAGTAGTAGCAGTAGTAGTAGTAGTTAGTGGTAGTAGTGGTGGTGGTGGTAGTAGTCGTAGTAGTAGTAGTAGTGGTGGTGGTGGTAGTAGTAGTCGCAATAGTAGTAGTAATAGTAGTAGTAGTAGTAGTAATAGTAGTAGTAGTAGTAGTAGTAGTAATAGTAGTAGTAGTAGTTGTAGTAGTAGAAGTAATAGTAGTAGTAGTGGTGGTGGTGGTGGTGGTGGTGGTGGTGGTGGTGGTGGTGGTGGTGGTGGTGGTGGTGGCGGCGGCAGTGCAATAACCGAGTAATATAACAACAACAACAACAACAAAGGCAACAACAACAATGATACAATTAAACATGATTAGATAATTACCTTGCTTCCTCCGTTACAGTAACAGAGAAGAAGAAAAAGAAAAAGAAGATTAAGATAGAGAAAAAGAAAAAAATAATGAAACCAACCCAAGATATTAATAAAAAGATTATGTAGGTTATAAATATGAATTGAAAGCCAACCATCCACCATATTTTCTTTTATCTTTTCCCATGATTTGTATTATTAGTATTGCTTATTAAAGAGGAAGGAGGAGGTAGAAAAAGAGGAGGCGGACAAAATAGAATGCAGTTGACGATGACGATGAATAAGAACAAAGAAGTCAAAGTCAAAGAGTCAAGGGAAGGTATGTCAAGGTAAAGTAAAGGTAAAGTAAAGGAAGTCAAAGAGTAAACAAAAAAGTTAAGGAGGAATAAAGTGGAGCGAAGAGTGAAAAAAATAGCAGGGAAAAAAAGAATTAATAATGATGAGGAGGAACATGAGCAAGAAGAAGAAGAGGAGGAACAGAAGACTCACGACTTCAATGATCCTCTTTATAGCTATGAGGCCAGAGAGATTGTGACCTTGGGAGTAGGAGGAGGAGGAGGAGGGTGGAGGAGGAGGAGGAGGAAGAGGAAGAGGAAGGAAGAGAAGAGGAAGAGGAGGAGGAGTAGGAGGAGGAGGAAGAAGAAGAGGATTGTTATAAAGGCATCTGGTGGTGGTCTGGACGATGAAAGAAGTAAATATATAATAAATGGAAAACGAGGAATAAAAAAAGATTGAGAGAGAGAGAGAGAGAGAGAGAGAGAGAGAGAGAGAGAGAGAGAGAGAGAGAGAGAGAAGAGAGAGAGAGAGAGAGAGAGAGAGAGAGAGAAAAAAAATAAGGGTGATATAAAGAGTGAATGAGTGTTATGTGCACGAAAGAGGAGCCAGACAGGAAGGAGGGTGAAGGAGAGGAATAAGGGGAGAGAGGAAGAACACTGGATGAGGGGAAAGGAGGGGAAGGAAGGGGAGGGGAAGGGGAAGGGGAGGGGAAGGAAGGGGAGGGATAGTCTAGGGTAACGTTCTCCCCTCTGTAGTACCTTCTCTCCCTCCCTTCTTCATCCTCTCCCATTCCTTCTCCTCTTTCCTCTTGTCATGTACACTGCTCATTACCTCTTAATAAACAGAACAAAAACAAGGAATAGCAACACAAGGTCACACACACACACACACACACACACACACACACACACACACACACACACGTCACTCACACACACCACACACACAGAGGAAATGCCTAAAGTAAAAATTATGTGTGTGTGTGTGTGTCTCTCTCTCCCTAAGAAGCAATCATGTATGCATTATATTTCTTCCTCAATCTCTCCAAATATGTCAGCTCGGTATACCTCCTCCACCCCCTGCTGAGTGGGTGGTGGTGGTGGTGGTTGTCCCTCCTCCTCCTCCTCATCCACCTCCTCCATCATCTCCACCCAAACACCTGCATCATCTCCCCAACGAACACTTTTATCTCCAACTCTACGCACACACACAATCATTTCCTTTTTTCCTCCCACCCTCCTCCTCCTCTTCCTCACCTCCTTCAGTACTCCTTCCCCCAGAAACACCCACTAAAAAGGACTTCCCCTAAAGGAACTATCACCCAATAACCTTCTTTTCACCCTCACCCCCAGAAACATCCACTAAAAAAACTCCCCTACAGAAAATATCTTCCTCAACACCCTCCCATCTTCCCCAATTTACTTCCATCCTCTCAGAACATTTCCCTTACTTAAACCTGCCTAAACCTTACCTAAACTTCCCTTCCCTTACCTAAACCTGCCTAGACCTTACCTAAACCTGCCTAAACCTTACCTAAACCTTACCTAAACCTGCCTAGACCTTACCTAAACTTCCCTTCCCTTACCTAAACCTGCCTAGACCTTACCTAAACCTTACTAGACCTTACCTAAACCTTCCTCCCTCCCTGCCCTTATCAGTCCCTTCTCGTTCCCTCCACGGGCGTCCAGTCATCCTGGCGTCACGGGGTTCATACGTACAGGGGAGGGGGGGGGGGAGATAGTGCCCCATGTCCTTATATGACTTGATTGTTCTAAGGCTGAGGAAACGAGGAGAGGGAAGGGAGAAGAAGGGAGGTGGGGATGGTGTTGTTTTGGGTGAGGAGTAAGGAGGTTTGGGTGAAGGAATAAGGGGGAGGAGGAGGAAAGGAATGGGAAAGGAGGAGGAAAGGAGGTGAAGATGGTGATGATGTTTTGGGTGAAGGAATAAGGAGGAGGAGGAAGTGGAGATAAATGAGAAGAGGATGAGGAGGGGATGAGGGAGGAATGACAGAGCTAAAAGAACAGATGGTCAGAGCGGAAGGAAGGAAGACAGGAAGTAAGAAAACAAAGAGAGTAAAACACAAGGAAAGAACATTGTTGGAGGTAAGAAGACGTGAAGGAGGGAGGCAGAGAAGGTGGAGAGGAGGAATGAATGAAGGAACTGAAAATATAAAACGCTAAAAAAAGAGAGGTAGGAGGAAAGGACATACAACATAAGGAAAGAGAGAGGACAGCAAAATAAACAATTCACGAAAGCACGAAGTAAGGAAGCATACAAAGAAAGGAGTACGAAGGAGCGAAAGAATAATAAGAGAAAGACGGAAAGAAGGAAGAAGGAAAGCGCATCACACTCGAGAGGAGGAAAAAAAAGTCATGAAAGATATCGTGGGAAGATTAATTTTTTAGACGATCGCTGTGAAAGTCAGTCTGAGGCTCATTCTGTGCGTTGGTGCAATACTGAGATACGCCAAAGTGATTTCCCACAGTTATCTCCCTCTCTAATCTCCCACTTATCTCCCAGGTGAAGGAGGGAGAAGGGAGAGGAGATGGAGGGAGGGGTGGTGATAGTGGTGGCGTCTGACGGTTCCTGCGGCGCCCATCTCACGGTAAAACGATTTATCGGCGTCAGTTCTTGTCGAGCGGATGAGAGTGAAAAAGATGGCCACAGATAACGAAAGGAGGAGAGGAAGGGCGGGAAAAAAAGAGGGAGAGAAGAGGGTGAGAAGGAGGAAGCGATAAATGACTCCTCCAACACAAAGCAGCTCCTCTCCTCTTCCCTCCGCTCCTCCTTCCTTCCCTCCCTTCCTCCAAGCTGCCCCACAGGATCCTTCAACCCACCTCCCACACCACTCACTACCTCGTGGAGAAAAACCCAACGACGTCTCTCTTACAGACTTACATCCACTCCTCATGACGAAGGAAGACCTATACGGGTGACGACGAAGCAGTAGAGTAGACTGTAGAAACTAATGGGGGAGGAGGAGGTGGTGGATTTGAAGGAACGGAGGGGAGGTATACAGGGAGGCATAGGAGGGGGTTAGGGAGAAGCCAAGTCCGTTTAGTTCCGCCGCCTATGAACTGCTGTTGGCGGAGTTGGGCGCTGGGGGAAGGGTGGGGGAGTGGGAGAAAGAGGAAAGGACGGAGAGCGCGTAAAGGGAGGTTGGGAGGTAGGAAGGGAGAGAGAAGGGATTCGGTAGGTGGCCCAAGTGAGAGGAGGAAGGGTAGGAAGGGAAGAGAGAGAGAGAGAGAGAGAGCGCGCAGTGCGGGGGTGGCGGAGGTATGGGGGAGCAGGGAGTGAGGGAAGCAGACACGCAAGGAAGGGAGGGTGATCAGAAGGGAAGGGAGAAAGAGAGTGAGAGGGGAAATGGGAGGAAGGGAGGGAGGGAAGGTTGTGGTGGTGGTAGTACGCACTTCCCACCACCATCACTACTTCTCCCTCCCTCCCTCCTTCCCCCCCCCCCTCCCTCCCTCCTAGGCCCAGTAAGCTGAGGGAGGGAGGGACCAGCAACTCTCCCTCCGCCATAGTTGCCTCTCCTCGCCACATACTTTTTGCGCTGACCTATGAATGCGAAGTGAAGGAAGGAAGGAAGGAAAGGATAGAGGAGAAGGAAAGGCAAGAAAAAGGGTTAGAAGGGTCATTGAAAGAAGACGGAAATTACGAGGAGACGGAGGAAGGAAAGGAAGGAAATGTGTGAGATGAGAGACGCGAGGAACGGGAGGAAGGAAGGGAAGCGGAGGGGAGGGAAGGAAGGAAGGGAGGTGGGTGAAATGGAAGGAAAGAGGGAGGGAAAGAGAGGGTGAGTGTTATTAGGCGTACGGATCTACACTTCAGACTTGTATCAACGAAGATAATTAGCAAAGGAAGGGAAGTGATGGTGGTGGTGGCAACAATGCGGGTGGTGGTGGTGGTGGTGGTTGTACAGAGGGTATAATAGTAGCAATTTTTTAATAAGAACATAAGAAAATAAGGAAACTACAAGAGGCCGTGAGGTCTACACGTGGTAGTTCCTGTTACCTAACACTACCTACATCCACCTTTCATCCCCATCCATGAACCTATCCAGCCCCTCTTATTATATATATTCGTACTCGTACCTCGTATAATATTCGTACACTATGCATGCACACAATCTTGCGGCAATCGTCGAGTGGCCGAACACCCACATGCTGCCCATTAACTCTACCTTCGATTGCGAGTGCATCGGAGGACACGGGGAGGCAGCATGAGCCTCTAGTATAATCACAGGGGTCACTACAAAAATCTTGCCTGCGCCACCATGGGCGAGGGCCAACCATCACGGCCCTCATGTGTACCTCCAGGGCCTACCCAAGGCTCTCTCGGCTTTGGACCTACCATCACAGCCCTGAAGGTCACTGCTTACAGGCGTTATAGACCGAAATTATTATATAAAAAAACAAATAATAATAGTAATAACAATAATAGATGTAATTTCAATTGTGATATTGTTACACTATTTTGTAGGTTTCGCATGTGCAAATTGTCTCAATTATTCATAAATATTCTGTTGTGTGTTGTCACACACATTTCCCACTGTGTTGTAAATAAAGTAACAACAGTAATAATCGTGCTATTTCTGTTCTTCTATTACTACAATAATACTTATCACCACCAATACTTCTACCAATACAGCTACTACTATCATTGGTGCGATGGTAGTATGACAATAATGGCAGTAGTAGATTGTAGTAATAATAATAATAATAGTAGTAGTAGTAGTAGTAGTAGTAGTAACGTGGGCAGCGACGGTGATTAGATAGATATAAATGAAGTGGAAGGAAGTTGATGATGAGCTAGGCCGTGGGTTTATGAGTAGGGAGAGCGGGGCGAGGGTGAGGGGAGGGGAGGGAGTTGTGGTGGTGATGGTGGTGGTGATGAAGGGGAGTGAGTACAGCAGTCCCCACCACCGGAAATGACTCCCCCTTCCCCCCCACCAGTCAGTAACCACCCAGGAGTTGTCACATGGTTACGTAGTCTGTCTGTCCGTATGTTTAGGGGGTTTAACTTATCTCAAATCATTAAACCAAACATAGATAAGAAAAGACACAGTGCTGGATTTTGGTGAAAGGAAATTATGTATGGCAAAAATTATACATATATATATCTAGCAAATACACTACATAGATAACTTACAGGACTTAAAATAATAGTAACAATAATAATAGTTCACACATGCGCCGAGGAAAACATAAGACCTGCCATCATTATCATTGTGTGTGTGTGTGTGTGTGTGTGTGTGTGTGTGTGTGTGTGTGTGTGTGTGTGTCTCAAGTGTCCCTCCTAATAGCGAAATATAGCCAAGAGGATGTATCAGGTATCTCACGGAAAGAGTTATGCAGACACATGTGGCAAGACATACAAAATGACGCATCACACACTGCTTAATAGTCATGTTGTTACTGAAATGATGAAAAGAAAAAACGTCTTTGTGTGTGTGTGTGTGTGTGTGTGCCCTTTTGTAATTCATCCCGTTTTACTTAATAGCTTGAGTCACACATCACTCCATCTGCCTCCACTTTTCGACCTGTCCCTCCCTCAAGATACATCCACCTGCACACCTTATTCACCCCTATATCACCCACCCCAACAAACTGAAAACGTGTTCCGCCTGAACATATATATCTTTACCTACTGATACACCTGTTTAATTAGCTAATACAAAATCTGATACGACCGCAAAAGCTATATTCCACTTAACATCTCCCACTTTTATATTCATTTGTATTAATTAGCACTAAGTGACTAAGGTATCTGTTTACTTAGTAGTATTTTGTATATGTAAGTTATCTATGCCTCCTGACGAATTATCATTACCATTACTTAATAAATCACTAACTTACTGCCTTAACTTATCTACCTTTTAAGCCATCTGTGTAATTAATAACTGTTTTAAGCCATCTGTGTAATCATAGACCACGGTATACAGTGGTCTATGGTGTAATCAATAACTGTTTTTAAGCCATCTGTGTAATCAATAACAGTTTTAAGCCATCTGTGTAATCAATAACAGTTTTAAGTCATCTGTGTAATCAATAACTGTTTTTAAGCCATCTGTGTAATCAATAACAGTTTTAAGCCATCTGTGTAATCAATAACAGTTTTAAGTCATCTGTGTAATCAATAACTGTTTTTAAGCCATCTGTGTAATGAATAACTGTTTTTAAGCCATCTGTGTAATGAATAACTGTTTTTAAGCCATCTGTGTAATGAATAACTGTTTTTAAGCCATCTGTGTAATGAATAACTGTTTTTAAGCCATCTGTGTAATGAATAACTGTTTTTAAGCCATCTGTGTAATGAATAAGTTTTTAAGCCATTTGTGTAATGAATAATTGTTTTTAAGCCATCTGTGTAATGAATAACTGTTTTTAAGCCATCTGTGTAATGAATAACTGTTTTTAAGCCACCTGTGTACTCAATAACTGTTTTTTAAGCCATCTGTGTAATGAATAACTGTTTTTAAGCCATCTGTGTAATGAATAACTGTTTTTAAGCCATCTGTGTAATGAATAACTGTTTTTAAGCCATTTGTATAATGCATTTATAATACTGTTTTTTAAGCCATCTGTGTAATGAATAACTGTTTTTAAGCCATCTGTGTAATGAATAACTGTTTTTAAGCCATCTGTGTACTCAATAACTGTTTTTTAAGCCATCTGTGTAATGAATAACTGTTTTTAAGCCATCTGTGTAATGAATAACTGTTTTTAAGCCATCTGTGTAATGAATAACTGTTTTTAAGCCACCTGTGTACTCAATAACTGTTTTTAAGCCACCTGTGTACTCAATAACTGTTTTTTAAGCCATCTGTGTAATGAATAACTGTTTTTAAGCCATCTGTGTAATGAATAACTGTTTTTAAGCCATCTGTGTACTCAATAACTGTTTTTTAAGCCATCTGTGTAATGAATAACTGTTTTTAAGCCATCTGTGTACTCAATAACTGTTTTTAAGCCATCTGTGTACTCAATAACTGTTTTTAAGCCATCTGTGTAATGAATAACTGTTTTTAAGCCATCTGTGTACTCAATAACTGTTTTTAAGCCATCTGTGTAATCAATAACTGGTTTTTTTTAGCCATCTGTGTAATGAATAACTGTTTTTAAGCCATCTGTGTAATGAATAACTGTTTTTAAGCCATCTGTGTAATCAATAACTGTTTAAATAGAAAATAAAAACAATTTGAACTTTCCACCTGTCAAAACCTGAGGACCATTAAAAAAAATCACTTACCTGGAAAGATCTCCTTCATTTCCTTAGGGCTGTATCCCCAGTCTGCCCTTGGTGTGGAAACTATGCACTGGAACATCCTGCTGTCACCCACGCCTCCCCCTTGCCACCTCTACACCGCCGCGCGCCTCCCCATCCTCCCCGCCACGCCTCCAACACGCACATACACGCACGCACAGGTAATGGACAGGCACATGTGATTTTTTTTGCTGTATTTTTTTCTTCAATTTTTCTGATTATTTTGTTAGATTTCTGTTTGGCTTTCTGTCTGTGTCTTTCTGTGGGTTCAAAGTTGGGTAAATATCTCTCTCTCTCTCTCTAATTTCTTAATCAATGTTACCTTTTATCTCAATTTTGTGTTTATTATGTTATTTTTCTGTTTGGGTTTCTGTCTATGGGTATTAAATAGATAGAAGGATAAATCTCTCTCTCTCTCTAATTTCTTGCCTTCTATAACCATTAACATTAACTTCAACATCTTCATCTTCATCAACATTAACATCATCATACAATACATCCCCACTCTCCTCTTCCTTCCCGTCACTGTGCTATCACCACCACATCGCTTCGTCCTTGTCCTCGCCCTCGCTATCTTATCTGCGTCCCGGGGAATCTTGGGCCTTGGGGGAGATAACTGCCTCACACCTACCTGACCCACCGCTAATGAATGGACAGGTTGACAGGGACACGTATGGCCTACCTATCCTAATTCAACCTTCTATTAATCATATTCCTCCATCCAAAGCCGAGAGATGAGATTCCTCACTTAGCCTTGCCTCCATCTATCATTCTTCCTTCTCTATATCGTTTTCCCATGACACTCTATTTATTTTTATTTACATCTCATCAGTTATTTTTTGGTTTTTGAGTATTTTATATTGTCACCTATCGTATCAAAGCCTTTTTTTCTTCTTATATTTGCTTTTCTACTCTTCCTCAATTTCCATTTTCTTTAGCTTTCTTTTCTAGTTCTTGCTCTTATTCTCTCTCCCTCCTCCTCTTCTGTACTGGTTACCTTTTCCCTTCTTCCACCTCATGTATTAAATTTGAACATGTTTCCTCCTATCCTTCCCGTCCCGTCCTCTTTCTCCTTCTCGCTTTCTTTACTCGTTGCTTTATTCAAGACCAATTTCTTTCTTTTATCTCTCTCTCTCTCTCTCTCTCCACATCAAATCCTCCTATCGTCCACACTTCCACTACCACCATCCACCACCTCCTCCTCCACCGTATCTATCTAATTCACGGTATCAAATTTGACGTCATATTATCTCTCCCTCTCTCTCTATCAGCAACACCAGTTTTGTCTTTTCCTCTCCCGCCCGTAACTCGTCCACGCCCATGGCTAGTCACGAGTCTACAAGCACGTTTCTCCTACACACGCTCGTTCAACTGCAATAAAAACCTCCACCTCTATAGGCCTACTTTCACCCCTTCCCTCCTCTCCCTTTCCTTCCTCCGGCTGCTTAGTTACACTCACGCCCCGCCATAACATAACCCTAAGAACAACAGTAACGTGTAGGCGGGAATAACTTTCATCTTATTAACGTATTAACCTCTATCCAGTATTCATTTTTATTTAATTTATTTTATCTTATTTCTCTGCCTATTTGTTTATCTTTAGTTCTTTGCATTATTATTATCATGTTATCATTCTTCTTTGTCGTCTTTTTCTTCCTCTATCCCGTGTTCACTTTTATTTAATTAGTTTTCTCTTCTTATTTCTCTCCCTATCTGTCTATCTTTAGTTTTTTGCATCATTATTGTTAGCGTTCTTCTTTGTCGTCTTTTTCTTCCTTCCGTTAACATTTACTTTATTGTACAGTAATGTATCTTAACTCACACAAAAGACTACAAATACAGAGAACAAACTTGCCTACCTAATCTAACTCTCCACGCGGAACTTATCTATAAAACAACAATTTATATATATTTACAAACATCCAACAAAAAATATCGCAATTAACTATGAAGGCTACTTTTTTCACATGACCGTATTATCTAATTGTTCTAAATCATTTTAAGGAGCCGTGGGAACTCATCTCACTCAAGGTTAAGAGATAATATAAACTTTTTTTTTCGTAGTATCCTTTCCCCCAGCCCTTAAAGCTGTTATTTGAGAGGCATTCAGTTTCTGGTGACTCACTGTTATTCGACAAGTAACAAAGTTTTGAGCAATTATGTTTGAATTTAACCCCTTTGCGCCCAGATCTTTTCTTTGCTATAAAAAAATGTATGTTGTCGAGCCATAAAATTACGAAAAGTAACTGAATATACCAAATTAGTGAGTCGACAAGGATACTAAACAGGTCATATGTAGAAAATGTTGCTTATAATCACAAAAAATCGTCTAATGGTAGCCAAATTACAATGGAAATTACGTTCTGGGTCTCAAAGGGTTAAAGCTGTTATTTGAAAGGCCTTCAGTTTCTGGTGAGTCACTGTTATTCGGCAAGTAAAAAAGTTTTGAGCAATTATGTTTGAATTTAAACGTAAGGGCCTGGCTGCAACGGGTGTCAGCCGAGCGCCGCCCTCACCTGCCCTCTCCCGCGCCTAGCCTCACCGTGACCTTGAACCAACATTACCCCGCATGCCTCCTACACCTTTAACCCCTTGAAGCCCACAACGTATGTAATTTCCTTTGTATTTTGGGTACCATTAGACGATTTTTAATGAATATGAGCAATATTATATAGATATGACCTGTTTAATATCCTTGTCCATTAGCTAATTTTGTTACTTTTTCGTAGTTTTATGGCTAATAACAGACGATTTCATAGAGCAAAGAAAAGATCTGGGCGTGAAGGGGTTAATAGTAAAAGTAGGAGGAAGAGGAATCAAAATAAGCAAATAAGCAGGGATACCAAAGAATGGAAAGAAAGAAGAGGAGGAGGAGGATTTTAAAACAACAGTGCGACAGCGGGAAATAATTTGAGTAAAAACAGAAATCCATAAGAATAGGATGGAAGGGACAGGAGGATGAAGGTTCTCATGCCCCCCCTCCCCCTACCTCTCCTTCAGGCGCTCTCTCTCTAAAAAATACTAAACACAGATTAATATATAAGATGATAAAAGGCTCATTCTCTTCTAACCGCCCTTTTCGCTGGACAATGGCACCGTCTCTCTCTCTCTCTCTACGAGCCGCTCTTTCTTTCCCTGCTGTCAGTCCACGCTGGATCGCTGGGCTTCGCTACTCCACCGCCACGCCCTCCTTGCCCTGAACCCACGCTTTGTTATGTCACGGGGAAAGAAAAGGCCACAGCAAGCATCCGGACATGCGGGCAGTACTGTGTGACGGGGTGCAGTCAGTTCGTACACAATTTGTTTCGTACACCAAAAAGTAGTTTTGTAGTCTATATGAAACCATAGTCGTTTCGTACACTCAGCTCAGAGTTGAACTTGATTATTAGAGTTACGAATCGACACCAGGTATGTACGAAAAAACTAAAAAATCAGTGTACGAAACAACTAACAAAACCTGGGTACGAAACAACTTGTGTACGAAACTCCCTGTAACCGTGTGTGACAGCTGACAGCCCACAACACTGACAATGCAGCGTGCGTGGTCCAGTCAGGCAAGCACGGGGCCGCTGTGGCTCCTCCTCCCTGCCCTCCTCCTGCAAGCGGTCATGTGGAAGGACAAACAGACCCGACACGACGCGCATTCACCCTGATGATTATGTCTGCTAAGGAGCTTCAGGCAGAGGGACGGCACAGAGATAAATCAGAGACCGCAGGCAATAAACTTTTGAGAGAGAGAGAGAGAGAGAGAGAAAGAGAGAGAGAGAGAGAGTGTGTGTGTGTGTGTACTGCATCACTACAGCGTGCGTGCATCATGATAGTTACTTATAAACACATTTTAACAGTGGTGCGTGCTTCCTGAACACTGACACACGCTACACATCGACACTTGGCCTCAGCTGGCAGCTTTGGTACCAACGTTATCACTCGTCTGCTTTTTTATCTTTGTCAACACAACTAATTACCAGCACTGTCAATCCCTCGCGGCTCCGGACAAACACACCCTCCCCACGCAACGCTCTACACCGCACTGGCGTGGCTACACGAAAAGAAAACACGGGACGAGACCGTCGGCAATCCGCCAAGCCGGGCCACAGCAACCGGGAACTCATGGGCCGTCGGCGACCAATGAAAACTCGGGAAGGACTCCTACTCGGTGACCCTCATAACTCCTGCCGATGTCTGGCCGAACTTCAACGAATGCGGCACAACGCAGGGCAGTGCTCCAGGAAGAATCCGCCATGAGTCATGATGTGAATAGATGGCAAGACGGTAGAATATCTCAGTGCTGGGCAGCGGGGCGTGACGGAAGATGTCGGTGATTGGAATAGGATGGAAATTACCCTCCTGAAAAGGACTCTGGCAACACGTGACGCCACCACGGCTGAGGCGCTGTTCACCACGCCGCCAAGGGTCGAGGAGTGGCGTTTGCGGTACCGCGTGCACTCGTCATGAATCCCTCGGGAGTAATTACTGTAATCACTTAATCAGAACACTAACAATAGAGCAACAGACTCTGGCCGTGGCTCTGAGGAACAACCTTCAAGGGTGGCGCTGGGCGGGGCGGATCGGGTTGAGGCCGACGGCGGATGCCCCTACAGTAGTACAGGAAGGTGTTCATCAAGGGACCCGCTCCGCCGCGGGGACCCTTGCCCTCCGGTGGCTGACCCGCAGCCTTCGGGACCTTGCCAAGGATTCCCTCTTCCTCCCACTTCTCACCCATATGAAGTTAATCTACTTTATCTATTTACCTAACTCTTGTTTCCGGGCGTTGAGGATGGCCAGGCCTGCACTATGACATCAGACGTGTGTGTGACTGTGTGTGTGTGTGTAGCGTTCCAGACTTATTCCTTATTTGATATGGTAGACGTATTAGCATATTTGTTCTTTAGGCCTGAGGGCTCCCTTGTTACCACTAACTCCCACACGATTAAATGTAGCGCTGCAGGTTCCTACAGTTACTACACTCTTTCATTCAAGGTGGACGTAACATAAAGGTAAAGTACGCGCCATCCTCGCCGGTTCATTAGCTAAAGAACGTTAACAAGGCCGGCTGCCAGCACATTATCTTCACCCCACCACAATGGCAAGGACACGCAGGTTCCGTGCCCTCATGTGACAGTCGCTGCGGTGAATAATTGATGACACGTGTGGAATAGGTACAGTAAAACCTGAACTTGAAAAGCATCAGGCATTGAACGCCACTTACCTGTTCCCACACCAATGTTCTGCAAGACCCTCACCTGTGGGGACAAAAATACAGGTGTTACTTGCACCGCCAGAAGCATTTCCTTTGCTCTTCACCACTTCCCATACCCTCCCTCCCTCCCTCCCTCCCTAACGGACAGGAAGCCAACCTGCCGCCCTCAGTGCTAACACCTGACTAACGCTGGGTACACAACACGCTAGTAATGGCAGGGTCTTTTCTATAACTCTATATATAATCTCTAGGAAAAAACCAGAGTAATGGGTCATTGCGCTGTCTTTGCCTTGTCATGTTGCCTGTGGAGGTGGAGGATACAAATAACGCGCCAGGTTGAGACTTGACATCCCAACACGGACCAGTTTCTCATTCCACTATGTCTTCCCTTTCCACCAAGCTATCACACAAAGGGAGAAATGTGAGTAATGCGATACGTGTCTAACAGACCTTTTTATCTTGATGTGTTAAAGTAAATTTGCAATGAAATCATGGGAGGAGCTACGGCGTCTCTCAGCTGCTGGCGAGTAAACAGTGGCGCCAGAGAAAACGGAATTTCTATCAGCCTTTTCGGGGTGACGAGTGAATTTCTGCACCTCGCTCTTCGCATCCACAGAACTCAACCTAGCTTAAAATTCTCACAACATACAACAAGCAACCTGATATGACAATTATATAACAAAACAAATCTATAAATAATAACCCTTTATAACAAAAACTCCTAAAGACAAGAAACGACGAGTAACCACCACGAAGAGGAAAATAACCATGATCAATAGAATTTTAATAGTAAAGTATGGATAGATGGCATGTCTATTAATCTTGAAAATAACCTCGAAGTTGAAAATAATCAATGAAAACAGTGAATGAAGTAGGGGAAAAGTACTCCCAACTATTTTATCTTTTTGTCAACACAGTCACACACATGTCTCACTTTCTTCCAATATAACAGAAACCAACGACAAGGCGGTTCCTTCAGTCAATACGCATTAACACGAGATACATACGTCATGGTGTGGGTGGTGAAGGGAGGAGGAGGAGGACGAAGAGGGCGATAAGTAAGGTATATAGGAAGGAATGGAATAATGGAAGAGGGATGTGAGAGCAAATGAAGAATGGAAGGGTTAAGAAATGGATAAAGCAGAATAGAAGTGGACAGTAAAATGAGAGAGAGAGAGAGAGAGAGAGAGAGAGAGAGAGAGAGAGAGAGAGAGAGAGAGAGAGAGAGAGAGAGAGAGAGAGAGAGAGAGAGAGAGAGAGAGATGTAGACACTTGCAGACGTGTGTGAGAGGCATGGGCATAAATAACACCTCTTCTTCCTCCTCCTGAGACACTTCAAGTTGTTTGGCAAGAGTAGTGAACCTTGCCTGCGACATGGCTCCCCCCCCCACCCCTACCTCCCTTCTTCCCTTATTATTATTATTATTATTATTATTATTATTATTATTATTATTATTATTATTATTATTACCTGTGACATGGCTCCCCCCCCTTATCTCCCTTCTTCCCTCTCTCCTCTTTTCTTCCCTCCCTGCCCCCCTTTACTCTCCATATACATCTTTCTTTACCTTAGGTGTTAAGCAGAGAGAGAGAGAGAGAGAGAGAGAGAGAGAGAGAGAGAGAGAGAGAGAGAGAGAGAGAGAGAGAGAGAGAGAGAGAGAGAGATGACTGCTGTAATCTCCCGCATCTTTTAAAAACTACCTATCTTCTTTTTTAATATTTTCTCTTTTTCTCTTTTATATTCTTGATCCATCGAAGCTTCCTTGAGTTTGTGTAAGTACCTGTCTAGCGGCACACACACACACACACACACATACACACACACACACACACACACACATACACACACACACACACACACACACACACACACACACCTACTAACAAAGTCTCGTTAAGTATAGTAATTTGGGCCACGCAATGCTCAAGGACTTTCTCTTTTTATTTTCCTTCAACGGAACACAAAACAAGAACAAGTGTAAATGTTCTTCCCTCCATTGTTATGCAAATACCACTCTTTCACCCCATTAATGGCGTGTTGAAGTGGCCTCGTCAGGTGGTGCTTGTTGCGATGGGGGGGGAGGAGTTTGAGGAGGTTAGGAAGAACGAAGGGAGGAAGGAAGAGAGGTAGAGAGGGAGAGAGGAAGGGATATGGTGGTGGTTGGAGGGAAGAATTGGAGGGAAGGAGAGAGGGAGGGATATGGTGGTGGTTGGAGGGAAGAATTGGAGGGAAGGAGAGAGGAAGGGATATGGTGGTGGTTGGAGGGAAGAATTGGAGGGAAGGAGAGAGGAAGGGATATGGTGGTGGTTGGAGGGAAGAATTGGAGGGAAGGAGAGAGGAAGGATATGGTGGTGGTTGGAGGGAAGAATTGGAGGGAAGGAGAGAGGAAGGATATGGTGGTGGTTGGAGGGAAGAATTGGAGGGAAGGAGAGAGGAAGGGATATGGTGGTGGTTGGAGGGAAGAATTGGAGGGAAGGAGAGAGGAAGGGATATGGTGGTGGTTGGAGGGAAGAATTGGAGGGAAGGAGAGAGGAAGGGATATGGTGGTGGTTGGAGGGAAGAATTGGAGGGAAGGAGAGAGGAAGGGATATGGTGGTGGTTGGAGGGAAGAATTGGAGGGAAGGAGAGAGGGAGGGATATGGTGGTGGTTGGAGGGAAGAATTGGAGGGAAGGAGAGAGGGAGGGATATGGTGGTGGTTGGAGGGAAGAATTGGAGGGAAGGAGAGAGGGAGGGATATGGTGGTGGTTGGAGGGAAGAATTGGAGGGAAGGAGAGAGGAAGGGATATGGTGGTGGTTGGAGGGAAGAATTGGAGGGAAGGAGAGAGGGAGGGATATGGTGGTGGTTGGAGGGAAGAATTGGAGGGAAGGAGAGAGGAAGGGATATGGTGGTGGTTGGAGGGAAGAATTGGAGGGAAGGAGAGAGGAAGGGATATGGTGGTGGTTGGAGGGAAGAATTGGAGGGAAGGAGAGAGGGAGGGATATGGTGGTGGTTGGAGGGAAGAATTGGAGGGAAGTAGAGAGGGAAGGATATGGTGGTGGTTGGAGGGAAGGGAGGGAGAGGGAAGGATATGGTGGTATTTGGAGGGAAGAATTGGAGGGAAGGAGAGAGGAAGGGATATGGTGGTGGTTGGAGGGAAGAATTGGAGGGAAGGAGAGAGGAAGGGATATGGTGGTGGTTGGAGGGAAGAATTGGAGGGAAGGAGAGAGGGAAGGATATGGTGGTGGTTGGAGGGAAGAATTGGAGGGAAGTAGAGAGGGAAGGATATGGTGGTGGTTGGAGGGAAGGGAGGGAGAGGGAAGGATATGGTGGTATTTGGAGGGAAGAATTGGAGGGAAGGAGAGAGGAAGGGATATGGTGGTGGTTGGAGGGAAGAATTGGAGGGAAGGAGAGAGGAAGGATATGGTGGTGGTTGGAGGGAAGAATTGGAGGGAAGGAGAGAGGAAGGGATATGGTGGTGTTGGAGGGAAGAATTGGAGGGAAGGAGAGAGGGAGGGATATGGTGGTGGTTGGAGGGAAGAATTGGAGGGAAGGAGAGAGGAAGGGATATGGTGGTGGTTGGAGGGAAGAATTGGAGGGAAGGAGAGAGGAAGGGATATGGTGGTGGTTGGAGGGAAGAATTGGAGGGAAGGAGAGAGGAAGGGATATGGTGGTGGTTGGAGGGAAGAATTGGAGGGAAGGAGAGAGGGAGGGATATGGTGGTGGTTGGAGGGAAGAATTGGAGGGAAGGAGAGAGGGAGGATATGGTGGTGGTTGGAGGGAAGAATTGGAGGGAAGGAGAGGGAAGGGATATGGTGGTGGTTGGAGGGAAGAATTGGAGGGAAGGAGAGAGGGAAGGATATGGTGGTGGTTGGAGGGAAGGGAAGGAGAGGGAAGGATATGGTGGTGGTTGGAGGGAAGAGAGGGAGAGAGGGAGGGATATGGTGGTGGTTGGAGAGAAGAGAGGGAGAGAGGGAAGGGTATGGTGGTGGTTGGAGGGAAGAGAGGGAGAGAGGGAAGGATATGGTGGTGGTAGTAGGAGGGAAGGGAGGGAGAGAGGGAGGGATATGGTGGTGGTTGAAGGGAAGGGATAAAAGGGAGGGAGAAAGGGAGGGATTGGAGGGGGACCATTACCAAAAGCAGGCATAGCATTCTTAAGGACCACCTCCTCTCCTCCGCTTCTTCCTTCATCTCTTTACCTCCTCCTTCCTTCCTTCCTTCCACTTACCATCACCATCTGTTCTCTTTTATCCTTCCTCTTCATTCGTCTTCGTCTTATTCATGATTTATCTTTCTTCTCCACTCAAGTGTTTATATTTTTATGCTCTTATTTCGTTCTTTTCCTTCTCTGAGTTTTCTTTCGTAACACGTAAGGTAGGTAACACGATACACTTAAATCAACACAAATAGGGAACATTCAACTAAAAACACGCAGCACAACACAACAGCGAGTAACACAGGTCCGTAAACGCAACACAAAAATATGTAACGTAGAATACAGCATCAACACATATTTGACAACTTGGGAAGCAAAATGCACCTTTAAACGTGTGCAAGATCGAACACAACCATTGTTTTACCTCTCTCTCTCTCTCTCTCTCTCTCTCTCTCTCTCTCTCTCTCTCTCTCTCTCTCTCTCCTCTCTCTCTCTCTCTCTCTCTCTCTCTCTCTCTCTCTCTCTCTCTCTCACACACTTTGACATTGATTTGTTTTCCCACTAAAAGTTCCTAAATGAAAGGATATTGTTACTACTCTTCTCATTATCATTAATAGGGAGTATTAAATAGGGTATACATTTTTTTTTATTACGTTTTCCCTAATAACTCAAAAACTATGATAGTTACGTAATACGTACATGTATAAATTAATAAACATAGAATAGGTGAAGGCCTTTCATTTGAGTTATAGGAAAAAGAAATCGGGTTATAATTAACTGAGAAAATGACATTTAAATGTTTCATAATACAATTACATTGTTTTTTTTCTCGAAACATTTGAAGTTTTTTTTGGGATACTTTTCATACCAATAGGTAGAACACCTCAAGCTTAGTATTTGTTTCCCTTTAAATCTTTCCTTTAGGACTAATAGTTTCGCGTTAAAATGGTAAAAACAAAACGAATATATTCCACGATTGCCATTGGATGAATGGTATATTGCCTATACCATTAGGCATTTAAAGATCCCACCGGTGGTTCCCTGCGATACGCACTGGGCGAGTGCAAAGGGTACTGCTTTATGAGTAAGGGTACTGCCTTATAAGTTGTTTTTTCAATACAACATGAGAGATACAAGTATTTTAACATAATTTATTAGAGTATCTCTTAGGAGATTATTAGGGGTATATTATATATACCTCTATTTGGGGTATATTACATATATCTCTATTATTATATATACTGGGGAGTATTGAATAGGGTAAGGATAAGTTTTTTTTTTTATAACTGAAGCTTAACATCTGTATCCATATCAATCTTTCCTCTAGGATTAATAGTTTCGCGTTAACATTATCATTATTGTTGTTGCTACGACGGCGATAAAGGCAGAAGCATTATCCACATTGCTAGTACCTATTATCATTTCAGTGGTTCTTTATCATCCTTCTTATTCCAATCACCATCTATTAGTTTCCACAGTTATATCAACGAGCAGTCAGATATCAATAAGTTTAACCACATTCTCATCTCACTCTTGTCAACTAGCCCTCCATCCTCCCCCGAACCGTCCCCATCCTCACCCAGTCCCTCCGTCCTATACTACTACTACTACTACTACTACTACTACTACTACTACTACTACTACTACTACTACTACTATTACTACTACTACTACTACTTTTATTTTCACCCGAAGGCATACAGGAAAAAAAAAAAAAAATAGTAATCCCAACCTGACCGTAACCCGCTTACTCAAGGCCTTCCGATGACACTCCACATAACACTCGACCTGACTCCACTGACTCCCTCCACATCTCTCCCTCTTCCACTCTTCCACCCTCAGAGGCTTACATCTCAACCACTTCCGATTCTCTTCAATAGGTTTATGTATTACACTTCACCTTCCTCTTCTTCCACTTCTCCTGTATTCTTCCTCACTTCTTCTCTTACATCACCAGATAGCTCACTCGCCTCTTTCATCCCTTCCTTCCCTTTCCCTTTCTATCCCTTATACCTTATTTATCCCTTCCTTCCTTTTTTCTTATTCCCTGTTCTCCTTAGTTTCCATTACTCTATCATACTTTCCCATCCCTTCTCTTCTCTTCCCTCTTCCTTATCCCCTGTTTCTCTTCCATTTCCATTACTCTATCTTGCTTTTCCCATCCCTTCTCTTCTCTTCCCTCTCTTCTTTACCCTCACTCTACATTTACTCTCTTCACTTTCTTCTTTACAGTATACTCTTTCACTCTTCTTTACCCCCACGAGCCCTTCCCCACCCCTCCCCTTCCCTTCCCCACCCCTCCCCTTCCCTTCCCCACCCCTCCCCTTCCCTTCCCCTTCCCTTCCCCACCCCTTCCCTTCCCCTTCCCTTCCCCACCCCTTCCCTTCCCTACCCCTCCCCTTCCCTTCCCCACCCCTCCCCTTCCCTTCCCCACCCCTCCCCTTCCCTTCCCCACCCCTCCCATTCCCTTCCCCACCCCTTCCCTTCCCTTCCCTTCCCCACCCCTTCCCTTCCCTTCCCCTCCCCTTCCCTTCCCCACCCCTCCCCTTCCCTTCCCAAAGTATCATGGCGCCACGGAGGCCAGGGGCGTGATGGTGGGGTCGGGCAGAGCAGCGGGCGGCCCTCCTCTAACTACCGAGGACAGTGTTGATGCATAACAAGTGTGTGTGTGTGTGTGTGTGTGTGTGTGTGTGTGTGTGTGTGTGTGTGTGTGTGTGTGTGTTGTGTGGTGTGTGTGTGTGTGTGTGTGTGTGTGTGTGTGTGCAAATATTTTAGTTTGGGCTTAATTTTTATGTAACGGGTTCAGGAGAGAGAGAGAGAGAGAGAGAGAGAGAGAGAGAGAGAGAGAGAGAGAGAGAGAGAGAGAGAGAGAGAGAGAGAGAAGTACTTTGCATAAGTTTACTTTGAGGGATTAGGGACACGAACCTTATGGACACAAGCTGATTCTCTCTCTCTCTCTCTCTCTCTCTCTCTCTCTCTCTCTCTCTCTCTCTCTCTCTCTCTCTCTCTCTCTCTCTCTCTCTCTCTCTCTCTCTCTCTCCTTTGTACAAATCAACTCAATTACCCACCAGATTATTCTTCATAAATAGTGATGACAACTTAACATGAACAGAACATAGTGTGTGTGAAGATGAATACGATAATGAAGAGAGCGAAAGTACTCAACGAAGGAGGAAGGAGGAGGAGGAGGAGGAGGAGGAGGAGGAGGAAGAGGAGGAGGAAGAGGAGGAGGAGGAGGAGGAGGAGGAGGAGGAGGAGAAAGAGTAGGAGAAGGAGTAGAGGGTGCGAGTGGGTGTGAGGCTGCCATGAAGATAAGGAGAGCAAACAACCCACATACTGCTGACACATAGATAACGTAGCGGGTATGAGGAGGATGAGGAGACATGAGGGATGGTTTATGAGGTACTCTTCTCTCTCTCTCTCTCTCTCTCTCTCTCTCTCTCTCTCTCTCTCTCTCTGATGGCCCAGTGGTGACGTGTTTAAAAAGCGAAACACATACAAGAAGAAACAAGGCGTGAAATCATTACTATCAGCATTTGCATAACAATCATAATTTTCATCATCACTATCATCATTCCTCCCAAAAAGCAGAGCATGTTGCGTCACCATGAAAAAAACCCTGTGATCAAACGAACAAAAGACAAAGATAAGTAGGAATCCGAATAACAGTAGTAGTAGTAAAAGTAGTAGTAGTAGTAGTAGTAGAAGTAGTAGTAGTAGTAGTAGTAGTAGTAGTAGTAGTAGTAGTAGTAGTAGTAGTAGTAGTAGTGAGATATAAATTCAAAATTGGAACCGAAAATAGAGAGGAAAATTCTTGAAAAAATAAGTCATATGCCATCAGAATCTGGCGTGTAAAACAAAAAAACAAAAATATGAAGGAAAAAAGAATATCAGGAAAAAAAGTTAATTACTCACTGTATCAAAATTGGAACCGTAAATAGAAAGAAGAGCAAAATTCTTGAAAAAAGTCATATACCATCAGAATCTGGCGTATAAAAACAATAAAACAAAAATATGAAGGCTAAAAAGAATATTAGGAAAAAGTGTATTACTCATTGTATCAAAATTGGAACCGAAAATAGAAAGAAGAGCACAATTATTGAAGAAAAAAGTCATATACCATCAGAATCTGGCGTATAAAAACAACAAAACAAAAATATAGCGGAAAAGAATATCAAGAAAAAAAGTTAATTACTCACTGTATCAAAAATAATAACTGAATGGCACGATACAAAAATCAAGAAACATAAGAGAGTTGCACGGACAACTTCGAAACCCTAGGACGAGCTCTGCTATTGTGACCCTTAAAATCGTTCTCTTTCGTGAGTAGAGAAAACGAAACTCTATATGGCGGACCAAACCATTTACCATCTCTCACACATAACAGACAGCGAAGTATGATAGTTCTTCATATGGTAGGCAAAATCGTGAGATTAGAAATATAATATAAAGGTGTAAATGTAACAACCAAAGGTAAATTTCCAGTAAAACACCTGTCTCACTTTGGTGGACGAAAACCAATTTTTTGTGGTGAGTTTTGGAGCGTTTTTAATTAATCTGCTAAAGCTCCCTTCACACACTCCATAATCGAACCACGATAGCGCCACCAATTTGATTATTGACGCTATCGTGAAATTTAACCACGAAAAACGCAGACCACGATAGCCTCACAACAATGTCACGCTGCCTGTACCGTGTACGTGTGTGTCATGACGGTCGTAAGATGGTCACGATGGAGTCATGACAGCTGTAAGACTACGTCACGAATGGAAAATAAACGGTCATTTTGTCGTCACGATAGAGCTACGATAACCACGACAGTGCCATGAACGTACCACGATAGCGTCAAGAGCTAGCCCCACACATGGGTTTGGTTTACCCTAACCTAATCTTTCCGAACCTATACCTAACCTAACCTTTACCTAACCTAACCTAACCTTTACCTAACTAAAAAAAAAAATATTTGCGACAGAAACGGTTAGCCGATTCATTTAAAACACTTCAAAACTTACCAGAAAAAAATAGTTTCGTCCACCAAAGTGAATTTGGTGTTCATCTGGAATAATACCAATTTCTTTCCCCATGCCAGCCTCCACCCATCCTTCAACGACGCCCACAGCTTCTCGGATAACCTCTCTCCCTATTTCCCCTCCATCATCATAAATAAATAGATCAAGAAAAGGGAAAAAATATAATAAAAATGATGATGATACAAATTACCTCATTACACATAACCTTCCTTCCCTCCCACGGTCTCGAGATGAAGAGAGAGAGAGAGAGAGAGAGAGAGAGAGAGAGAGAGAGAGAGAGAGAGAGAGAGAGAGAGAGAGAGAGAGAGAGAGAGAGAAAGAGAGAGAGAGAGAGAGAGAAAGAGAGAGAGAGAGAGAGAATACAAATAGTGAGGGAAAGGATAAAAAGAAAGGGAAAAAAAATCAAAACTAGAAAAAAAACCCAGAGAGAGAGAGAGAGAGAGAGAGAGAGAGAGAGAGAGAGAGAGAGAGAGAGAGAGAGAGAGAGAGAGAGAGGCCTACTTAGACCACAAATTTGCAGGTATTAAATTTACGAAAGTCACACAACACCTAATAGCCCCAGCAAAAGGATGTCACTTTAAAACTGTTTATAAAATATCTCAAACTTTTAAAGCAAGTATATAGACCACAAGGTATAGTACAAGGCAAAATAATAGAAACTAACCATTTTCCACGTACTAGGGAATCACCAGGCACTACCGCACATAACACTATAGTCGCCAGTTACTCGCCACTGCACTAATGTCGCCAGGAACTATATATTACGAATTTTTGCATCACTACAGACTTGTATGTGTCACTTAAGAGATATGCACAGTAGTTTATATTATGTACATCACACTACATGTCTTTAGTGACACATACAAGTCTGTAGTGATGCAAAACTTCGTAATATATGGCACCTGGCGACATTAGTGCAGTGGCGAGTGACTGGCGACTATAGTGTTATTGATGGTAGGAAAGGCACCCAACACGTGACTCACACAGTACTAGGTCACCAGGACACCTTCCCCCTAGACATTATGCATCCAGGTCTTATTAGTACAATGACCAGGTAGTACATGCGAGGACAAGTAGATTATGTATGTGGGTTACTAGGTATGGAGGTGAGGGGAGGGGAAGGGAGGTGGGAGGAGGGAAGAGGGATGGAAGGGAGGGGAGAGGGATGGAAGGGAGGTGGGATAGGGATGGAAGGGAGCGAAGAGAGAGAAAGGAATCTACATAACTCTCTCATATTCACTTGACGTATCCAGAAGGTTGAAGGAAGGATGGAGGGATATGAGAGGGTCGCATAAGGTGGAGGGAGCAAGGGAGGGAGAGAGG
>JACEEZ010020120.1:502069-512069 GCA_016584305.1 Chionoecetes opilio
CAATGTGGTGGTGAAAAAAGTCGGTTGTTTGGAAAAGTCGGATGTTTGGAGGTCGGATGTTGGGAATTTGGCTGTACTACTACTACTACTACTGCCACTACCACTACTACTACTACTACTACTACTACTACTACTATATTACACAACAACTACTACTACTACTACTACTACTACTACTACTACTACTACTACTATCACCACAGTTACCATCATTATGCTCCTCATTATAATCAAATTTTCCCTCTACACAACTATCCATGTGATAATTAAAAAAATCTAAATATCAAAACAGTCTTATTTACAAAGCATTTCTTCCTTCATCTTTATTGTGTTCCATTATTCGAATGTTTTCCCACTTCCTTAATAGACTTCGGTATCTTTGTTCAGTCCTTTTAATTTAATAACATAATAGCAATTAAGGTAGAGTTTGTTCATTAAGGTGATTAAAGAACCCTTGCTTACTAAGTTTAATTATGTAAATTTTCAAAAGACATGCGATTGTGTTTTTTTGTGCTATCTGTTCATATATTTGCTCTCTCTCTCTCTCTCTCTCTCTCTCTCTCTCTCTCTCTCTCTCTCTCTCTCTCTCTCTCTCTCTCTCTCTCTCTCTCTCTCTCTCTCTCTCTCATGCTTCACACATTCTATATCAATCTCATGCAAACATTTTTTTCTCTCCTCTTCATATCCCAGCAGTAAATTTAAGCACCATTATTCCCGCTTCATAGGTAGGATCTATTATTACATTTTTTCATTTTTTCGTGATGCAATTTCTTCCTGCAGGTAAGAGTCTCCCTTTACCTGTCCGTCCATCATGTCTGTCTGCCTGTCCACTCACACCTCCCTTTGTCTCTCCCTCTCTCCCTCCTCTCCCTTCTCTTGTATTATGTATCGTAGATAACAGTGAGGTCGCCAGGTCAACTTTTTTTTCTGTTTACAGACGTGTGGTGGCGTTAATACTTACATTTCTACATCCATGATTTCAGGAAAGTTAGAAGGGGCTATCTGGAAAGTCTGTGTCATTTTGTGTCTTCATCTGTGTTATATTATGGCTATAAATGAACAAATTACAAAAATATCTACAAAGTGGCTACCAACAGTAGAGTAGACTCGCCATCTAGTGTTTATTTACTGAGTGCCGTACCGCAGCCGTCGTCGCCCGAAAAAAAAACGCGTAATGAAATTTGAAACCGTATATACTTGCAGATACAAAGCATAAAACAACGCTGAAACAGGGTAGATTATAGTCATGATATAAACTACTGTGAATTATCTTCAGTGGCACATAAAAATCAGTAGTAATGCTATAATTCGTAATATATGGCGCCTGGCGACATCACTGCAGGTGGCGACTTTACTGTTATCTACGGTAAGGCTACTATAAGTTTTTGTAAGATATGTATAAATAAACTTAACTAAAAATGTCCGTTCTCTTCCTCCTCTCCCGTCCCTCCCTCCTCTCCCTCTCTCTCTCTCTCTCCCTTCTCTCTCTTCTCTCCCTTCTCCCCCTCTCTTTCTTCTCTCCTCTCTCTCTCCCTCTCTACCTCCTCTCCCTCTCTCCCTTCTCCCCTCCTCTCTCTTCTCTCCCTCCTCTCTCTTCTCTCCCTCTCTCCCTCTTTTCTCCCCTCTCTCCCTTCTCTTCTCTCCCCTCTCTCCCTTCTCTCCCTCCTCTCCCTCTCTCTCTACTCTCCCTCCTCTCCCTCTCTTCCTTCTCTTCTCTCCCTCTCTCCCTCCTCTCCCTCTCTCCTTTCTCTCCCTCCTTCGACCTCCTCTTTCTTCAAGCAGCAACAATGCATTATGTTAATCACGTCAAAGAGAAGGAAGAGGAGGAGGAGGAGGAGGAGGAGGAGGAGGAGGAGGAGGAAAGGGAGGAGGAGGAAAGGGAGGGAGGAGGAGGAGGAGGAGGAGGAGGAGGAGGAGGAGGAGGAGGAGGAAGGAGGAGGAGGAGGAGGAGAAGGAGGAGGAGGAGGAGGAGGAGGAGGAGGAGGAGGAGGAAGGAGAGGAGGAGGAGGAGGAAGGAGAGAAGGAGGAGGAGATGAAAGATGAACCAGAGTCGGACAAACAAAGGAACAAGAATAAATGAAGAAGAAAATGAAATAATAAGAGAAAGAAAAATAAAGGGAAGAGGAGGACAATGATGAAGAAGAAGATGAGGAATATGAAACAAAAGGAGAAAAAGAAAAAGAAGGGATTGTAAAATCTCTAATTCTGAACAGTGAAAGGAAGAAGACAAGAAAGAAGGGAAGGGGGGAGGTAAGGAGGAGGAGGAGGAGGAGGAGGAGGAGGAGGAGGAGGAGGAGGAGGAGGTGGAGGAGGAGGAGGAAGAGGAGGAGGAGGAGGAGGAGGAGGAGGAGGAGGAGGGATAGAGGAGGTGGGAGGGAGGGAGATTTTACCCCCCTCAGCGGCCATTCCTCCTCCTTCTCTTGTTTTTCCCTCCAAGTCTCTCAGGAAGTTATTATTTTTTCTCTCCCTCGTGGAATCCCTAATTCTTCTTGGAGGAGCCTCTGAAACCCATCCCTTCATTATGCTCTCCTCCTCTTCCTCCTCCTCCTCCTCCTCCTCCTCCTCCGCCTCCTCCTCCTCCTCCTCCTCCTCCCCCTCCTCCTCCTCTTCCTTCTCTCTGTAATGGAAAATGTCCCATCTTTCCCTGTTTTCTGAGCACTAAATGAAACGAGGAGGAGGAAGAAGAAGAGGAGGAGGAGGAGGAGGAGGAGGAGGAGGAGGAGGGCAGATAACAAGGACACAAATATTGACACTCCCCTTTACCTGAGCTCAAAAGACAAAGGAAGATGAAGGAGTTCGCGCACTTGGCTTTCATGCATAAAATCATCCACCAATAAGCAACAATGAAGGCACGGAGGAAGAAAGAAAGAAAGAGAGAGAGAGAGAGAGAGAGAGAGAGAGAGAGAGAGAGAGAGAGAGAGAGAGAGAGAGAGAGAGAGAGAGAGAGAGAGAGAGGAGAGAGAGCAGAGAGAGAGAGAGAGAGAGAGAGAGAGAGGAGAGAGAGAGAGAGGAGAGAGAAGAAGCAAAAAACAATAAAGGTAAGAAAATAACACGAAATAAATAAAAAAAAAAAAAAAATACACAAACGCAAATGAAAAAAAGGCCTTGAAAATGGAGAAAAAATGAGAGAGGAAAGTAATGATGAAAAAATGAAAATAGATGAAGAAAATGACCCAATACATATTCCTAACTCGTCTCAAGGACGGGAGTAAGAAAAAAAAAAAAAGAGAGAATGACAAAAAAGGTAAACAAAAAAACAAGAAATGTAAAAAAATGACACGTAAGAAAGATAAACAAACACAAACGAAAAAGAAAATTAAAGGAAAAGCCGTGAAAATGGAGTAAAAATAAGAAAGAAAAGTATATAATTATGATTTTTTTAATGGATGAAGGGAGACGACCAAAACACACGTCCAAATTCGTCTCAAGGCACCAGCAGGTAATTTCACCTGGTATATAGGCTAATCTCACCTGGTATATAGGCTAATCTCACCTGGTATATAGGCTAATCTCACCTGGTATATAGGCTAATCTCACCTGGTATATAGGTTAATCTCACCTGGTATATAGGCTAACCTCACCTGGTATATAGGTTAATCTCACCTGGTATATAGGCTAATCTCACCTGGTATATAGGTTAATCTCACCTGGTATATAGGCTAATCTCACCTGGTATATAGGTTAATCTCACCTGGTATATAGGCTAATCTCACCTGGTATATAGGCTAATCTCACCTGGTATATAGGCTAATCTCACCTGGTATATAGGCTAATCTCACCTGGTATATAGGCTAATCTCACCTGGTATATAGGCTAATCTCACCTGGTATATAGGCTAATCTCACCTGGTATATAGGCTAATCTCACCTGGTATATAGGTTAATCTCACCTGGTATATAGGCTAATCTCACCTGGTATATAGGTTAATCTCACCTGGTATATAGGCTAATCTCACCTGGTATATAGGCTAATCTCACCTGGTATATAGGCTAATCACACCTGGATATAGGCTAATCTCACCTGGTATATAGGCTAATCTCACCTGGTATATAGGCTAATCTCATCTGGTATATAGGTTAATCTCACCTGGTATATAGGTTAATCTCACCTGGTATATAGGCTAATCTCAACTGGTATATAGGCTAATCTCACCTGGTATATAGGCTAATCTCACCTGGTATATAGGCTAATCTCACCTGGTATATAGGCTAATCTCACCTGGTATAAAGGCTAATCTCACATGGTATTTAGGCTAATCTCACCTGGTATATAGGCTAATCTCACCTGGTATATAGGCTAATCTCACCTGGTATATAGGCTAATCTCACCTGGTATATAGGCTAATCTCACCTGGTATATAGGCTAATCTCACCTGGTATGTAGGCTAATCTCACCTGGTATATAGGCTAATCTCATCTGGTATATAGGCTAATCTCACCTGGTATATAGGCTAATCTCATCTGGTATATAGGCTAATCTCACCTGGTATATAGGCTAATCTCACCTGGTATATAGGCTAATCTCACCTGGTATATAGGCTAATCTCACCTGGTATATAGGCTAATCTCACCTGGTATATAGGCTAATCTCACCTGGTATATAGGCTAATCTCATCTGGTATATAGGCTAATCTCACCTGGTATATAGGCTAATCTCACCTGGTATATAGGCTAATCTCACCTGGTATATAGGCTAATCTCACCTGGTATATAGGCTAATCTCACCTGGTATATAGCCTAATCTCACCTGGTATATAGGCTAATCTCACCTGGTATATAGGCTAATCTCACCTGATATATAGGCTAACCTCACCTGGTATATAGGTTAATCTCACCTGGTATATAGGCTAATCTCACCTGGTATATAGGCTAATCTCACCTGGTATATAGGCTAATCTCACATGATATATAGGCTAATCTCACCTGGTATATAGGCTAATCTCACCTGATATATAGGCTAATCTCACCTGGTATATAGGCTAATCTCACCTGGTATATAGGCTAATCTCACCTGGTATATAGGCTAATCTCACTGGTATATAGGCTAATCTCAACCTGATTTATAGGCTAATCTCACCTGGTATATAGGCTAATCTCACCTGGTATATAGGTAATCTCACCTGATATATAGGCTAATCTACACTGGTATATAGGTTAATCTCACCTGGTAATAGGCTAATCTCACCTGTATATAGGCTAATCTCACCTGGTATATAGGCTAATCTCACCTGGTATATAGGCTGATCTCACCTGGTATATAGGCTAATCTCACCTGGTATATAGGCTAATCTCACCTGTATATAGGCTAATCTCACCTGGTATATAGGCTAATCTCACCTGGTATATAGGCTATCTCACCTGATATATAGGCTAATCTCACCTGGTATATAGGCTATCTCACCTGGTATATAAGCTAATCTCACTGATATAGGCTAATCTCACCTGGTTATATAGGCTAATCTCACCTGGTATATAGGCTAATCTCACCTGGTATATAGGCTAATCTCACCTGGTAATATAGGTAATCTCACCTGGTATATAGGCTAATCTCACCTGTATATAGGCTAAATCTCACCTGGTATATAGGCTAATCTCACCTGGTATATAGGCTAATCTGGCAACCTGGTATATAGGCTAATCTCACCTGGTATATAGGCTAATCTCACCTGGTATATAGGCTAATCTCACCTGGTATATAGCTTATCTCACCTGGTATATAGGCTAATCTCACTTGGTATATTAGGCTAATACTCAATGGTATATAGGCTAATCTCACCTGGTATATAGGCTAATCTATCACCTGGTATATAGGCTAATCTCTCGCACACCTGGTATATAGTGCTAATCTCACCATGGTATATAGGCTAAATCTCACCTGGTATATAGGCTAATCTCACCTGGTAATATAGCTAATCTCACCTGGTATATAGGCTAATCTCACCTGGTATATAGGCTAATCTCACCTGGTATATAGGCTAATCTCACCTGGTGTATAGGCTAATCTCACCTGGTATATAGGCTAATGAGGGGCAGGTAAAAACAGATGGTGGTCAGTAACACGAAGTAAGACGAAGGGGAAAAAACAGGTAATGAATGAATAAGAATAATTAAGAATAATGACAATTTATGAAAGAAATAGAAATCATCCGAAAGCGAAAATATGTTAATGTAATATCATGAGTGTGTGTGTGTGTGTGTGTGTGTGTGTGTGTGTGTGTGTGTGTGTGTGTGTGTGTGTGTGTGTGTGTGTGTTGTGTGTGTGTGTGTGTGTGTGTGTGTGTGTGTGCGTGCGTGTGTGTGCGTGCGTGTGTGTGTGTGTGTGCTCAACCTTTATTAAAACACACACTCTCATGACATTTTTTATAATTAAATATCCTCTTTAAAGCCTAAAATTTATTACTGTGACCCAATAAATACCAGATAGAAAAAAAAAGGGGGGGGAGAGGAGGAGGAGGAGGAGGAGGAGGAGGAGGAGGAGGAGGAGGAGGAGGAGGAGGAGGAGGAGGAGGAAGCGAAATATCCACGAAAATAGATAAAAACTTCAAATTTCAGGTGCAAACGAGCATCATGAGATTTTATGACCAAAAAAGGGGAAAGCTATAAAAGATTTCCTATACTTTTTGTGGTAACATTTTTATCCCCAGGCAGGAGAAAGATGTTGGGCGGGAGAGGAAGATACCAAGTCATACACAGGAATACAAAGGAAGAACAGACAGCAACATCCCTACTGTCCCAAACAAGGCTGCCTGTGTGACTACTTTCTACGTGTTTTGGAAGAGGGATGAAAAACAGGGGATGAGGAATGAGAAGTGTGAAGTAAGGAATGAAGGTAATAGTAGATGGGTGAAGGAAGGTAGGGAGACAGATAGAAGAATAGAGAGATGACAACAAGTAATAAAGATGGTATATAAGAAAGGATTGGAGAGAAAGTGACGAAAGGAAAGACATAGAAAGGATTCTTCTCTTCATATTTGCAGATAGATATAAGAGGAGGAGGAGGAGAAGGAGGAGGTGAAGGAGGAGGAGGAAGAGGAGGAGGATTACGAGAGGTTTTTAGACAGTGAGAGGGATAGAGAGGGAGCCGAGAGGAGGGGAAACACAGGGAGTGGGGAGGGAGAGATTAGTGGAGAGGGGGAGAGAGGAGAGAGAGGGGATTCTGCAACTAAGAACTATAGGGAGAGAGAAAGGGGGAGGATTGGGAGAGAGGGAGAGAGAGAGAGAGGAGAGAGATAGAGAAGGGAGAGAAGGAGAGAGAAGGGAGAGAGAGAGAGAGGAGAGAGAGAGAGAGAGAGAGGAGAGAGAGAGAGAGAGAGAGAGAGAGAGAGAGAGTCTGGTCCCTTCCCTCCCTCTACCCCCTCCCCCCCAGACCCTATTTCAAGTCTGTGAGTGTAGCGAAGGGTATCTGAGGTGAATCAAAAGCAATCAACCTCTCCTTGACTCATGCTGGTGTCCTCTCTCTCTCTCTCTCTTCTCTCTCTCTCTCTCTCTCTCTCTCTCTCTCTCTCTCTCTCTCTCTCTCTCTCTCTCTCTCTCTCTCTGTGTTTGTTGCTGTACTTTAATCTTTTTATCAACACTATGGCTAATGCAAGTAGTCCCCCATCTCTCTCTCTCTCTCTCTCTCTCTCTCTCTCTCTCTCTCTCTCTCTCTCTCACACACACACACACACACACACACACACACACACACACACACACACACACACACACACACACACACACACACACACACAAACACTCACTCACTCTCTCTCCATACATACATAAATACATTGAGCTAAGTTGAAATACCATCGCAGCCACACTGGTTTGTTCATCACTATGGTAATGATATGCATGAAGCAGGCGCAGACGGAGGGCTTACCATTACCAACACCTCCTCCTCCTCCTCCTGTCATCCCTTCCCTCACACGCAGCCACTCTAACAAGTCGCCACTCTTCTCCCCTCACTCTTATACTATCATTCTACTACTATACGATCCATTACTTCATCTTTCTAGTGGACGTTCTTTACCCCCACCACCACCACCACTACTACTACTACCACTACTACCACTACCACCACCACCACCACCGCTACCACCACTACCACAACCACCACCATGTAGCGCCACCTTCGCTATCAACTTTTATGCTCCATGGCTGATAATAGCAAGCTACTGTACACACACACACACACACACACATACAGACACATACAGACACACACACACACACACACACACACACACACACTCACTCTCACTCTCTCTCTCTCTCTCTCTCTCTCTCTCTCTCTCTCTCTCTCTCTCTCTCTCTCTCTCTCTCTCTCTCTCTCTCTCTCTCTCTTTTAGACATGTGTGTATTTCGTATGAGCACTTCAGATTCTAAGGATAAAATACACATAATTCCTATAAAAATGATGAATATAGAGGATAACACAAATGTAAAAGAATCTCTCTCTCTCTCTCTCTCTCTCTCTCTCTCTCTCTCTCTCTCTCTCTCTCTCTCTCTCTCTCTCTCAAAACAAAACAAACAAAAACTCACCTTTCGAGACGTTTTCTAGTTCGGTAAGAGCCCGGTCCTTCTCCCTGCCGTCCCGAAGTCGCAGGGATCCCGTGCCCCTCGCCCATGTGGCCTGCGGGAGGAGAGGAGAGCAGGGCGTCAGTGGAGTCACGTGGCCCCAAGAGGTACTCAGGAGGGCAAGGGATGAGAGGAAAATGTAGTGCGAGAAGTAGTGAATTGTATGTGGATCTACTTCACTATTTGCATCGCTATAGACGTAATGTTAGTATTGTAGTTGTAGTAGTAGTAGTGGTAGTAGTAGTAGTAGTAGTAGTAGTAGTAGTAGTAGTAGTAGTAGTAGTAGTAGTAGTAGTAGTAGTGTAGTGGTAGTAGTAGTAGTAGTAGTAGTAGTAGTAGTAGTAGTAGTAGTAGTAGTAGTGTAGTAGTAGTAGTAGTAGTAGTATAGTAGTAGTAGTAGTAGTTAGTAATAGTAGTAGTAGTAGTAGTTAGTAGTAGTAGTAGTAGTAGTAGTAGTAGTAGTAGTAGTAGTAGTAGTAGTAGTAGTAGTAGTAGTAGTAGTAGTAGTAGTAGTAGTAGTAGTAGTAGTAGTAGTAGTAGTAGTAGTAGTAGTAGTAGTAGTAGTAGTAGTAGTAGTAGTAGTAGTAGTAGTAGTAGTAGTAGTAGTAGTAGTAGTAGTAGTAGTAGTAGTAGTAGTAGTAGTAGTAGTAGTGGTAGTAGTAGTAGTAGTAGTAGTAGTATAGTAGTAGTAGTAGTAGTAGTAGTTTCAACAGTAATAGAACATTCAATAATCTTTTGTATCATAGACAATCCACACTTGAATATACACACTGTTACTGGCATTGTACTGACTGTACACTGGCACGACATTAAATCCTCTCTCCATAGTATATAGATAGAAATCACATATGTAACACTTGAATTTGTGTATTTTCTACGTGCTCGGTAAAAAACAAAAATGGTATCTCACGGTAAGAGGATGAACTATTATTGTACTTATGGTGTGTGTACTACTATTTGTACTACTACTATTATAATGATATGCATGAAGCAGGCGCAGATGGAGGGCTTACCATTACCAACACCTCTCCTCCTCCTCCTCCTGTCATCCCTTCCCTCACACGCAGCCACTCTAACAAGTCGCCACTCTTCCCCTCTCACTCTTATACTATCATTCTACTACTATACGATCCATTACTTCATCCTTCTAGTGGACGTGCTTTACCCCCACCACCACCACCACTAACACTACCACTACTACTACTACCACTACCACCATCACTACTACCACTACCAATGCCACTACTACCACTACTACCACTACCACTACTACTACTACCACTACCACCATCACTACTACCACCACCACCACCACCACCACCACTACCACTACTACTACTACCACTACCACCATCACTACTACCACTACCACCACCAATGCCACTACTACCACTACTACCACTACTACTACTACTACCATTACCATTGTAGGTGTGATGGGA
>JACEEZ010020120.1:514569-579569 GCA_016584305.1 Chionoecetes opilio
ACTACTACCACCATCATCACTACTACCACTACAACCACCACCACCACCACTACCACCGCCACTACAACCACTACCACCGCCACTACTACCACTACAACCACCACCACCACCACTATCACCACTACCACCGCCACCACCACCACCACCATCACCACTACCACCGCCACTACTACCACTACAACCACCACCACCACCACTATCACCACTACCACGCCACCACCATCACCACCACCATCATCACTACTACCACTACCATCACCACCACACCACCACCACTACCACTACAACCACCACCACTATCACCACTACCACTACCACCACCACCACCACCACTACCACTACCACTACAACCACCACCACCACCACCACTATCACCACTACCACTACCACCACCAACACCACTACCACTACCACCACTACCACCAACACCACCACTAACAGAGGAAGTGTAATACATATGAGCGTTCTTCACCTTCACTGCTTTCATTACCACAAAAGGCACGTATTCGTACTCCTCTCTCTCTCTCTCTCTCTCTCTCTCTCTCTCTCTCTCTCTCTCTCTCTCTCTCTCTCTCTCTCTCCCCCCCTCGGGGTATCTCACACTTTTTTAATCCATCTGAGTAACACCTTTTGTCTTCCTATTTTCTTCCTATTTTCTTCCTATATTATGTCTTCACCTTTTATGCTTCACTTCCTTGGCAAAATTCAGGGATATTTTGGTTTTAATTAGGGATTTTGGATTTTAGGGATTTTTTGGGATTTTTGGGATTTTTTTGGGATTTTAGGGATTTTTTGTTTAAGTTTTTATGGTACACTTATTTTTGTCCTTCCATAAGACTAATTCCTGTTGTTCGTAGTATATATTTTTTGTTTCTACTGTTTGAGCCGTGATGAGCTTAGGTTTTTTTATTGTTCGTCCTTCGTGTCGTGAAAGGGAGTAAAAAGAGAGTAAAAAGGGAGTAAAAAGGGAATAAAAAGGGAGTAAAAAGAGAGTAAAAGGAGAGTAAAAAGAGAGTAAAAGGAGAATAAAAAGAGAGTAAAAGGAGAGTAAAAAGAGTAAAAAGAGAGTAAAAAGAGAGTAAAAAGAGAGTAAAAAGGGAGTAAAAAGAGAGTAAAAAGAGAGTAAAAGGAGTAAAAAGGGAGTAAAAAGAAAGTAAAAAGAGAGTAAAAAGAGAGAAAAGAGAGTAAAAAGAAAGTAAAGAAAGTAAAAAGAGAGTAAAAAGGGAGTAAAAAGAGGGTAAAAAGAAAGTAAACAGAAAGTAAAAAGAGAGTAAAAAGAGAGTAAAAAGGGAGTAAAAAGAAATTAAAAAGAGAGAAAAGAGAGTAAAAAAGACAGCTGGGAATCTCTCCTATACAAACTTTACTTATATGCCTGAAGAGACCTTTAATTCTTTCTTATTTAATTGGTACTTATTCAAGAGTATTTATTTTCCTTAATCAATTATTTTCATAACTTAAAAACTCTAGTCAATTATCTTTCTTTCGTATTTCTATTATATTTTTTATTATATTTTTCGCTTGGTTAATATATTGCGGCTGTGGCAAAACGCCCTATTATTATTATTATTATTATTATTATTATTATTATTATTATTATTATTATTATTATTATTATTAGTAGTAGTAGTAGTAGTAGTAGTAGTAGTAGTCAAGTCAAAGTCAAACAGTTTTATTTCGAATATGTACATACATAGTAAAGCAAAATATTCTTGCAAATATATATCATAGTTACATACTACTAATGAGGTGGGTTAAAAATAAAAATATATATGTGATAAAACTACTTCCAAGCATAAATGTACAAAATAAACATTAAAATCGGTGTTCATTACAAGAGACATCGACCAGTGTGAGGTTCATGAGTCTGTACCCATGTGATGCGAGCTTTTACTATGCCTATGTCATTAGCATGTAGGCTGATGCCATAGTTTTCCTTAAAATGAGAATCCACTGATTTAAAAAACATTCCTGATTTTAAAACTAACTGAGATAATTTAAAAATAACATTTTGTGAGTTTAAAATTCTAAAATAAAATCTAGCAAGTAAGAGGGAGTGGTGATGTTTCAATAAAAACTGATTAAGAGAATTAGCCACCAAATGACTGATTGTTGAAATAGCGGCACCGCATAATCTTTTTAATGCATTATTGTAAACAACTTCGCAAGTTTTAAAAATCTGCCTATTATATATTAATTTACAGTCCCACATTTCAAGTCCATATCCTGGAAGACAGTAAGAGTAGACTAGAGTAGACTAGTAGTAGTAGTAGTAGCAGTAGTAGTAGTAGTAGTAGTAGTAGTAACAGTAGTAGTAGTAGTAGTAGTAGTAGTAGTAGTAGTAGTAGTAGTAGTAGTGGTAGTAGTAGTAGTAGTAGTAGTAGTAGTAGTAGTAGTAGTAGTAGTAGTAGTAGTAGTAGTAGTAGTAGTAGTAGTAGTAGTAGTAGTAGTAGGAGTTGTAGTTGTAGTAGTAGTATACTATCATCATTACTATCATCATTATCGTCACAATCAAATTTTGTCAGTCAGTTTCATCGCATATCCCTTACGGCTCTCTCTCTCTCTCTCTCTCTCTCTCTCTCTCTCTCTCTCTCTCTCTCTCTCTCTCTCTCTCTCTGCAAGGCGAGGCTCTATCACACGCGCTACCCTAATGACATCGCTACAAAGACGTAAAGATGAGGTGCAGGAACACAAGGAGGCGAGCAGCTCTTCGGAAAACGAGGTACAGTATACAAGGTATACAGTACGAGTACCTGTGCTAGGTGAGCGTAATGCCCGACTCACCTGTTTGTGGCCCACGGCTGTTTTATTGCTGCCTGGTCGGTCTGTCTGTCTGTCTGTCTGTCTGTTTACCTGCCTGTCTATATATGTATATATCTGTGTGTTTGTGGCCCACGGCTGTTTTATTGCTGCCTGGTCTGTCTGTCTGTCTGTTTACCTGCCTGCCTATATATGTATATCTGTCTGTTGTGGCCCACGGCTGTTTATGCTGCCTGGTCGGTCTGTCTGTCTGTCTGTCGTCTGTTACCTGCCTGTCTATATATGTATATATCTGTGTGTTTGTGGCCCACGGCTGTTTTATTGCTGCCTGGTCGGCGTCTGTCTGTCTGTCTGTCTGTTTACCTGCCTGTCTATATATGTACATATCTGTGGTTTGTGGCCCACGGCTGTTTTATTGCTGTCGGGTCTGTCTGTCTGTCTGTTTACCTGCCTGTCTATATATGTATATATCTGTGTGTTTGTGGCCCACGGCTGTTTTATTGCTGCCTGGTCTGTCTGTCTGTCTGTTTACCTGCCTGTCTATATATGTATATATCTGTCTGTTTGTGGCCCACGGCTGTTTTATTGCGGCCTGGTCTGTCTGTCTGTCTGTCTGTCTGTTTACCTGCCTGCCTATATATGTATATATCTGTCTGTTTGTGGCCCACGACTGTTTTACTGCGGCCTGGTCTGTCTGTCTGTCTGTTTACCTGCCTGTCTATATATGTATATATCTGTCTGTTTGTGGCCCACGACTGTTTTACTGCGGCCTGGTCTGTCTGTCTGTCTGTTTACCTGCCTGTCTATATATGTATATATCTGTCTGTTTGTGGCCCACGACTGTTTTATTGCGGCCTGGTCTGTCTGTCTGTCTGTCTGTTTACCTGCCTGTCTATCTATGTATCTATCTGTCTGTCTGTCTGTCTGTCTGTCTGTTTACCTGCCTTTCTATCTGTCTATGTATCTATCTATCTGTCTGTATATCTGTTTACCTGCCTGTCTATCTATCTATGTATCTATCTATCTATCTGTTTGTTCCTTCATGTTATTACTGTCTGGTCTGTCTATCTGTCTGTTTACCTGTCTATCTATCTATGTATCTATCTATCTATCTGTTTGTTCCTTCATGTTATTACTGTCTGGTCTGTCTATCTGTCTGTTTACCTGTCTATCTATCTATGTATCTATCTATCTATCTATCTGTTTGTTCCTTCATGTTATTACTGTCTGGTCTGTCTATCTGTCTGTTTACCTGCCTGTTTATTTATCTATCTATCTATCTATCTATATATCTATCTGTCTGTTTGTTCATTTCATGCACGGAGAGCTGTTGCGATATTGAGGTACATACGGAGAGTAAATGATTAACAAGGTAAAATGGGAGCTTGGTTGGTATTCTGACAGGTGAAGTGATCGATGGAAATATAGATAAACTTATGGATTCATATAGATTTAGTTATACACACACACTTACACACACACACACACTCAAGCAATAGGAGTATCTGCGTTGTGTAAGGTGAGGTGAGGGTGAGGTGAGGTGAGGCGAGGTGAGGTGAGGCGAGGCGAGGTGAGGTGGTGTGGGCAAGAAGCCTTGAAATAGTGAGGCTCCGGGCGGCGGCGGGGCGCTGGGCGGGGCCTGAGGGAAGGCGGCGAAGGGAGCGCTCCGTCGCCCTTTAACGCAGCGCTGCGGCGGCGCGCTGGTCCGCTACGGGGCGCCGGGCCGAGGCGGGTTAAAGAAGGGAGAGATGGAACGACGGCGAGGCCATCACGCCCCGAGGCTGGGGAGAGGGGGCTGAGGGGGTGGGCGACACGGGGGAGAATGATGGTGACGTACACGACGAACGAACATAGAAGGGAAAACTGGATAATCGGTTAAACACGAAAAAGAAACAAATACTGCATAAAAGATGCCATTACCAGTGATGCGTTCAGCTTCATAAAAATCATGGATGCGCCAACGGAATCAGAAGTTTGGTCATAAAATACTCGTACAAACGTTAAGTCCTCCGTCAGGTGGGTGATTGTCCCTGCCTAGCTGGTCCCCTATTGGCTAAGGGGACGCAGCGGCCTCCCGTGGCGGCCAATCACCGCCAGGCAAGCCGTGACGTGACGCTGCGTGGCTTTTACTTCGCAGAATTGCCGCAAAAATGAATGAATAGAAAACAGATATACAATTTTACACTCCGGTAATGATGAAATGGTCGTTGAAAGCCGTGTTCCGTGTGCGCTGGCAGAGGCACGGCTCCCCTGCTGCTGGCCTGGCAGGGGAAGGGGTGTCGCCTGACGAAGAGGACATCCCCTTTTCCTCCCCGTGCACGACCGCTGATGCTCTCATGCACTTTTCCATGTCGCTCTTCCTCCCTCTCCCTTCAGTTTACCTCTTTTTCATGTCTCTTATTTTCTCAGTTTGTTTCCTCTCCACTAACATTCCCTCCTCCCTTCTCCTTCCTTCCCCACGATCCCTTGTTCTGCTGCCTGCTTCTTTCTCCCATTAACTCTACTTTTTCATTCTTCCTAAGACTCAATCCTTCTTTACCAGCCTTCTGTATAGACCCTCCCTTCATTCCTCCTCTTCATCACCTTCTTCTACTTTGCCGTGGCCTCACACACACACACACATACACACACACACACACACACACACACACACACACACCTGTTTCTCCTCTCTCCTCGCCGTATACTCTGAGCACACAAACACCTTGCCTCTTGTTGCCTTAAATCTTCGTGTTCAAACAAATAATCCACATGAGCTGCTTCCCTAACAGCACTCTAAGGCCCCCTAGGAAGAGGTCTTAGTGGCACAGCTGGTTCAGTATACATGGGCAGTAAACATAGGTTTGCTAGAACAAGACCCCATTGAACTGAATTAGACTCCGGAATCATTAGTTCAGTTAAGACTCCCTGTTTCCTGACCGACAGAGATATGGTTGGTTTGCGATGAATTGGGCTAAAATACTGTATGAATTAGACTGAGCAGTAGTAGCCTGAGTTAGCCTGAGTAGTAGTAGCCTGAGTTAGCCTGAGTAGTAGTAGCCTGAGTTAGCCTGAGTAGTAGTAGCCTGAGTTAGCCTGAGTAGTAGTAGCCTGAGTAGATCTGAATAGTTAGGTGAGAACTACTCAGGAGAACCAATACAAGATGCGGTCTGAGCTGGTCTGAGATAGTCTGAAGTACACCAACAGAGCTGATATTACTACTGGAGTACTACCATTACTATTTGTTACTACTACTCTTACTACCATTACCACCACAGCCAGTCTCTACCACAACCACAACATCAACAACAACAACAACAACAACAACAACAACACTACTACTACTACTACTACTACTACTACTATAACTACTACTACTACTACTACTACACTTCTACTACTTATATCTACTACTACTACTACTATTACTACTACAACCACTACACTTCTACTACTACCACTACAACAATCACTACACTTCTACTACTACAAGAACTACTACTACTACTACTACTACAATTATCTACTACCACTTCTACTAAAATTTCTACTACTTCACCGATAATAATAAAAATAACAATAAGACTCAATATGCTTCCCCGATAGCAATAATGAAAATAGCAATAAGGCTCAGAATATTAAGGATAAGCTGAATTATGCATGCTATACTAAGGCCGTACTAAGGCTGAGATGATCTAGGGTTGAAAATCGTTTGGTTAGGGTGCCCCGGTGCTGCTCTGTCGGTGATTCAAAGGCTCTCGGCTTCCTTTTGGGGTGCGAAGGACACGGGCCGACGAGATTAAATTTGACGAAAAGGATTTAATATCGCGTGTCCGACGAAAATTAGGTCCTGGGATGTTATTTCCCACTTGACCCGAAAAGGATGAGGAGTAGGAAGAGGAGGAGGAGGAGGAGGAAATATGAAGAAGCTGAAGAAAAGAAGACAAAGAAGGTAGAGAGGAAGAAAGGAAGACTAAAATAGATAGAACATTAAGAAGAAAAGAATGATTAAATAGATAGGGAAGAAGACGAAGACGAAGAAAAAGAAGAAGAGGGAGAAAAGAACAACAAATAAACAAGAGGACAAGGATAGGAAGGCGAAAAAGGAAGGTTAGAGAGAGAGAGAGAGAGAGAGAGAGAGAGAGAGAGAGAGAGAGAGAGAGAGAGAGAGAGAGAGAGAGAGAGAGAGAGAGAGAGAGAATGTTAGTTTTTGTAGGTCTTTGTATTTATGTGTATATAGTTATATTTACTTGCCCTTAAGATAGGTAGCATACGACAGTGCACCTTTGGGCTTCCTGTATATGTACGTATGTTTAAAAGAGAGAGAGAGAGAGAGAGAGAGAGAGAGAGAGAGAGAGAGAGAGAGAGAGAGAGAGAGAGAGAGAGAGAGAGAGAGGAAGAAGGAGGAAACAACATGGGAAGAGCTTCACTTAGGAGGTAATTTTGTGGATCCTACGAACATGCACACACAAACACACACACCACACACACACACACACTCATCCTCCCTTTATGATCCCTTAATACCCCTTTTCCCTCCACTTCACCTACACTCCACCCACACCCTGTATCCACTTACCCTTTATCCACCCTTTACCCCTTACCTAACCCTTAGTAACACTGGTTCAATCCTTAATCACCCTTACCCCCTTCAGCCCACCCCATTCCAACCCCTCCACTACCTGATCCCCTTGTATCCCTGTAAGCTCCACCCTTCCACTTCATTCTGAACTCCACGCCTCCTCCTCCACCCACTACCTCCTTCATCGCCTTCTACGAGTTGTTTCTGAGTATTCTCTTTCTCACGGTGATTTTCCACTTTGTACACTTGGTCAAATATGTTCTCTCTCTCTCTCTCTCTCTCTCTCTCTCTCTCTCTCTCTCTCTCTCTCTCTCTCTCTCTCTCTCTCTCTCTCTCTCTCTCTCTTTCTCACGGTGTTTTTCCACTTATACACTTGGTCAATTTTTTTTTTCTCTCTCAAATACTCTCTCTCTCTCTCTCTCTCTCTCTCTCTCTCTCTCTCTCTCTCTCTCTCTCTCTCTCTCTCTCTCTCTCTCTCTCTCTCTCTCTCTCTCTCTCTCTTTGTTTCCCCACATTTCCTCTTCTTTCCACGTCTGTTCCTATTTCCCTCTTCCGTTTCGCCTCACTCTCATTATATTCATAAGAGTATTAATCATTTTTCACACCACTCTGTCCATTGTGATTTTCAGCTTTCATCATTAATTCCATTTTTGTTTATGAAGCTTCATTTCCACTTCCTGTAATAATAAGTTTTTTTGTATCACTATTTTTACCTTACCATTGTATTCTGTTTCTGATTTCGGCACTAAACTCCATATTACTAACACTTCATGCCCACACACACACACACACACACACACACACACACACACACACACACACACACACACACACACACACACACACACTAATAGGATAATGCAGCAGGAAACGTACACAATTGTAGGTCACACTAAATGGCATCTCTTGTGTCACTTTAACTAAGTATGAGAGTGTATGTATCCTCTTCTCTCTCTCTCTCTCTCTCTCTCTCTCTCTCTCTCTCTCAACTCTCTCTCATCTCTCTCTTCTCTTCCTCTCCTCCTCTCTCTCTCTCCCCCTTCTCTCTCTCTTCAAAAATATTCTCTCTCAATACTTCCTCTCTACTCTCTCTAATCTCTCTCTCTCCTCTCTCTCTCTCTCTCTCTCTCTCTCTCTCTCTCTCTCTCTCTCTCTCTCTCTCTCTCTCTCTCTCGCAAAAACTAGTTCAATCAATACCAATATTTTGCGTTAATTCAATAGACAAAAAAAACCCAAGAATTCACAGCTAATAATAATAATAATAATAACAATAATAATAATAATAGTAACAATAATGATAGTAATAATAATAATAACAATACCTAAAATGTGGTATTCCTGAACCTTATTATAGGAGGTGTTTTCTTGCTTTCAATTTGAGTTGCGGGGAGGGGAAGAAAATATTGCTAGACACAGTGTTGTATAGCTTTCCGATACACTGTTATTGTTGTTGTTGTTGTTGTTGTTGTTGTTGTTGTTGTTGTTGGTGGTGGTGGTGGTGGTGGTGGTGGTGGTGGTGGTGGTGGTGGAAGAAGAAAAGAAGAGAGAGAGAGAGAGAGAGAGAGAGAGAGAGAGAGAGAGAGAGAGAGAGAGAGAGAGAGAGAGAGAGAGAGAGAGAGAGAGAGAGAGAGAGAGAGAGAGAGAGAGAGAGAGAGAGAGAGAGAGAGAGAGAGAGAGAGAGAGAAGAGAGAGAGAAGAGGAAGAGGAAGAGGAAGAGGAGGATTTTTATATAGGATTACATAGGAATAACAGACACCAGGAGACCTATTGGTCCATAGCGAGGGTATCTGCTGAACTACATACTACTAACTATCAACTACTTGTAAGAAAACAGTTGGAAAATGATACCATGTCCCTAAAGAGGATAGGAACATGGAAGTTTCATAGTGCAGAATGATAGGATATGAAAAATACTAACTACAACTACCACTACCACTACAACTAATCGATACGGGGGACTAGATACGAATTCGCACTATCAATACCCATTTACTTTACAGTGCGCGTCAAGTCTGTTTTTTAATGTAGTTATTGTGCTGGCTCCGAAAACATTTGCTGGTAACTTGTTCCATCGTTTAGTTTTAAACCATTATTTCTTGTTGTCACTTGAGTTGAAAGCTCGAATAGGTTCTCTTGATTAATGACATCAAAACCTTTTAGGATCTTAAAGGTTTCTATCAAGTCCCCAAGGATTCTACGATCCTTTAAGGAAAACATATTAAGTTTCCGCAGTCTCTCTTCATAAGATGAATTTCGCAGAGATGGAATTTGTTTGGTTGCTCTTCTTTGCACTGATTCCAATTTGGCTTGATCTTTTACGAAACAGGGCGACCAGAATTGAACGGCATATTCCAAGTGCGGCCTAACCAAGGACGTGTATAATTGTGTCATTACTTTCGGAGTTTTATGTTCAAAGTTGCGTTTAATGAAGCCCAACATCATATTTGCCTTTTTACAGGCAGCTAGGCAATGCGGACTGGTTTTCAGATAATTGCTGATGATGACACCTAAATCCTTTTCCTGCTGTACTTCAGTTAACGATTTATTTTGCATTTGATAGTTATATTTGAGGTTATCGTTGCCTATATGCATTACTTTACATTTATCGGAATTGAATTTTAATAGCCATTTATCACTCCAATCTGATAGTTTGTCGAGATCACTTTGTATGAGTTCGCAGTTTTCTCTAGTATATGCTTTACCGCCTAATTTGGTGTCATCTGCAAATTTCGATATTTTAGATACAAGTCCGCAGTCCAGATCATTGATATATATCAGAAAAAGAGTAGGACCCAAGACCGAGCCCTGAGGCACCCCACTAGTAACATCTAACCAATCAGATGCCTAGCCATTTAATACTACCCGTTGTTTACGATTTGAAAGCCAATCGCCAATCCATGAACATAATTGCTCTCCTAAGCCATGTGCCCTTAGCTTGGTCAACAGTCGCTTATGGGGAACTGTATCGAAGGCTTTCTGAAAATCAAGAGCAAGAAGAAAAGGAAGAGGAGGAGGAGGAGGAAGAGGAAGAAGAAAAGGAAGAGGAGGAAGAAGAGGAAGAGGAAAAGGAAGAGGAGGAGAAGGAAGAAGAGGAAGAAGAAAAGGAAGTAGAGGAGGAGGAAGAAGAGGAAGAGGAAAAGGAAGAAGTGGAAGATGAAGAGGAAGAGGAGGAGGAGGAGGCAGAAGAGGAAGAAGAAAAGGAAGAGGAGGAAGAAGAAGAAAAGGAAGAGGAGGAGGAGGAAGAGGAAGGAGAAAAGGAAGAGGAGGAGGAGAAAGAGGAAGAAGAAAAGGAAGAAGAGGAAGAAGAAAAGGAAGAGGAGGAGGAGGAGGAGAGGAAGGAGAAAAGGAAGAGGAGGAGGAGGAAGAGGAAGAAGAAAAGGAAGAAGAGGAGAAGGAAGAAGAGGAAGAAGAAAAGGAAGAGGAGGAGGAGGAAGAGGAAGGAGAAAAGGAAGAGGAGGAGGAGGAGGAAGAGGAAGAAGAAAAGGAAGAAGAGGAGATAATATAGTGTCTTTTCCACCTTATAAACCGTGTGTAAACTCCCTTTTATGGACACTATATAATTATCCTCTTCCTCTGCTTTATTCCTTATTCCCTTCTCTCATTTTGCCTCTACCCTTCCTTCCTCCCTCTCTCTATTTATAATTTCCTTCCTTCCTCCCTTCCTTCTCATCCTTCTCCCCTCTCATATCCATCCATCCATCCATCCATCCATCCATCCTTCCTCTCCCCCTTATCTTCCCTCTCTTCCTCACTCCTCTTCTTTTCTCCTTACCTTCCCTCAACTACCTGTAAATCTGCTTTCCCTTCCATCTCTTAACAATCTAGGCGTTTCACTTTCCATACAGGTAGCTGAGAGAGAGAGAGAGAGAGAGAGAGAGAGAGAGAGAGAGAGAGAGAGAGAGAGAGAGAGAGAGAGAGAGAGAGAGAGAGAGAGAGAGAGAGAGAGAGAAGAGAGAGAGAGGAGAGAGAGAGAGAGAGAGAGAGAGAGAGAGAAGAGAGAGAGAGAGAGAGAGAGAGAGAGAGAGAGAGAGAGAGAGGAGAGAGAGAGAGAGAGGAGAGAGAGAGAGAGAGAGAGAGAGGAGAGAGAGAGAGAGAGAGAGAGAGAGAGAGAGATGACGTATACTCCTGGGCATAGACCACTGTATACAGTGGTATACAGTGGTCTATGTCCTGGGATATCATATAGATCGTAGAGGTATTAAGGATGAAGCCAGCATACCGTCAGTCAGCCATCTTATTGGGTGCAAGATTATGTTTGTAAGGTGTAAGGGATAAAGTCACCTAAAGGGAAGTATTTTGTGATTTATAAAAGTACTAGCCACAAAGCCGCCCTCCGGGCGGCCTTTTTGGCTAGCTCCTGCGGAGGGCTATTGGTGGGCCTTTGGCCAACCACCTGTGTTTGGTGGGCCTTTGGCCCACCAAACACAGACTCTCCAGATAGCCCCTTCTAACTTTCCTGAAATCATGGATGTAGAAATGTATGTATTAACGCCAACCCATTCACATCATAGCCCCTTCTAACTTTCCTGAAAGCAAGCTCCCTCCGGGCGAACTTTTTGGCTAGCTCCTGCGGAGGGCTATTGTGGGCCTTCGCCCACCAAACACAGACTCTCCAGATAGACCATTACCCACACCTCGGCCACCAAACACAGACTCTCCAGGTAGCCCTTCTAACTTCCGAAATGTATATTCCCCCCACCATTCACTCACCCATTACCCATCACCCCCCACCCATTCACTCAGCCATTACCCATCACCACACACCCATTCACTCACCCATTACCCATCACCCCCACCTATTCTACCCATCACCCATCACCCCACACATTCCTCACCCATCACTACCCATCACCCACACACCCATTACCCATCACCCCACTTTCCCATTTTTCTTCACAGTTCTCGCTAATAGGCTGCTAAAAAAAAAGGAAAAAAAGTGATCGGATCATCCTATAAATGGGCTTAAAACCTTCCCCTGGTCAACCTTATTCCAAAACTGTGACATATGATGGGATTCCGCCACAGGGGGCGGCACCTATCGCGGACAGACAGACAGACAGACACACACACACACACTTTCGCTTATATTATTATAGAAGGACGGTCCATTTATAAGGGAGTTTGGTACTTTTTTTTCTCTCCCTTTTTAATCGCTAGTTTGAAGTTTGCAAGATTATGTTTGTAAAGTGTAAGGGATAAAATCACCTAAAGGGAAGTATTTTGTGATTTATAAAAGTAAGGACAGTCCATTTATAAGGGAGTTTGGTACTTTTTTTATTGTTTTTCTCCCTTTTTAATCATTATTTTGAAGTATCTACGTATGTGCTATAAAATGTGCTATAGTGCTAAATGTGTAAATAATGCTAAAATGTGAAATGTGCTATAGCTATCTATTGTTCCGTTCAAATAGATGGAATACTACTACAGAATGAAAATGTTGAACGTAATCTATTTTGTAAGGAAGAGAAGGATGAAAATTTAGCTTCAACGCGTGTGATCTCTACTTATTCAAGATAAATTGTTGTGTATATCTGGCGTTGTCAACTTAAAACTGATAATGTATCGGATATGAGGCTGACTTATTTAACTACAACTGTGAGGAATATATTTTGACGTATATAACTAAAATATTTTGACGTATATAACTAAAATATTTTGACGTATATAACTGTTAAATATTTTGACGTATATAACTGTTAAATATTTTGACGTATATAACTTAAATATTTTGACGCATATAACTGTTAAATATTTTGACGTATATAACTGTAAAATATTTTGACGTATATATCTGTAAAATATTTTGACGTATATAACTAAAATATTTTGACGTATATAACTGTAAAATATTTTGACGTATATAACTAAAATATTTTGACGTATATAACTGTAAAATATTTTGACGTATATAACTGTAAAATATTTTGACGTATATAACTGTTAAATATTTTGACGTATATAACTGTAAAATATTTTGACGTATATAACTGTAATATTTTGACGTATATAACTGTAAAATATTTTGACGTATATAACTAAAATATTTTGACGTATATAACTGTAAAATATTTTGACGTATATAACTGTTAAATATTTTGACGTATATAACTGTTAAATATTTTGACGTATATAACTGTTAAATATTTTGACGTATATAACTGTAAAATATTTTGACGTATATAACTGTAAAATATTTTGACGTATATAACTGTAAAATATTTTGACGTATATAACTGTAATACTTTGACGTATATAACTGTTAAATATTTTGACGTATATAGCTGTTAAATATTTTGACGTATATAACTGTTAAATATTTTGACGTATATAACTAAAATATTTTGACGTATATAACTAAAATATTTTGACGTATATAACTGTTAAATATTTTGACGCATATAACTGTTAAATATTTTGACGTATATAACTGTTAAATATTTTGACGTATATAACTGTTAAATATTTTGACGTATATAACTGTTAAATATTTTGACGTATATAACTGTAATATTTTGACGTATATAACTGTAAAATATTTTGACGTATATAACTGTAAAATATTTTGACGTATATAACTAAAATATTTTGACGTATATAACTGTAAAATATTTTGACGTATATAACTAAAATATTTTGATGTATATAACTAAAATATTTTGACGTATATAACTGTAAAATATTTTGACGTATATAACTGTAAAATATTTTGACGTATATAACTGTAGAATATGAAGGTCACTTATCTTTATTTGTTCTTATTTTTTACTGTATGTAGGTGAAAATATAAATTATTATTATTATTATTATTTACTGTCTTGAGATGCCACTGCTTGTCTTATGAGTGAAAAAACCCAGTGAGTGAGTGTATTGCAGAGAACAGCAACACTATGCAGAGATGTCAGCGGAGTGTTTGCCATAACATTGTGGTTTCGCAAGGCAATGATCTTGTCAACTTGTTTGCCATAACATTGTGGTGTCGCAAGGCCGTGATCTTGTCAACACTCACACACTATATACTCTGTTTATTTTAAAGAGGCGAAAAATCCTGACCCCTTGCTGCTTACTAACTGATATTTGATGCCAGGAGAAGGGAATATTACGGTTCTTCTAAATTTCAGTTGTATTTTATCATAGCTAACCAAGTTATCAGGTAAATATAGGCAACATTTTAACCATGAGACCTTAAGATAGAACGGAATTTTCGCCTTGGTAACAAGAATAGATTATACATATCAAGACCCCGACTGAGACCCACTTACACGTAATACCCCTTGATACCCAGAACGTAATTTGCATTGTAGTTAGGGTACCATAATTTTTTTTTAATGAATGTAAGAAATATTTTATAGATTATGACCTGTTTAGTATCTTTGTCGACTAACTAATTTGGTATATTCAGTTACTTTTCGTAATTGTATAGCTCGACAACATACGATTTTATATAGCAAAGGAAAGATCTGGGCGTGAAGGGGTTACAGTTATGCACCTAAATCCTTCAATACAATACACATTCCTATAAAATGAGGTCAAAAACAGAACTAGAGAGATAAGAAATCAGATAAATACATAGCAATCTGTAATTCAGTATATTCAGTGTATTCAATTCAGTATGCAATGTATGAAATGTTATCTTAATACAGAATGCAGTATATGGCTGACAGTGAAATAGTTTAGTTTTATACATTTTTTGTATTACTAGTCTATTTTATTTATTATGGTCAAAGTGCAGTAAGGAAGCCACGCCCCCTGCCTCCCCTTCTATTCTACGGGGCAGCTGATTGGTGCATTCTTCGTATCATCACTACCAATCACAATAGCTTCACTACTTAACAGCGCGTGACCACTGGACAGAGCAATCTTCACTACAGAGGGAGTTTTAATTTTGTCACCCTTGTATAGTGAAGATTGCTCTGTCCAGTGGTCACGCCGCTGTTAAGTAGTGAAGATATTGTGATTGGTAGTGATGATACGAGGAATGCACCAATCAGCTGCCCGGTAGAATAGAAGGGGAGGCAGGGGGCATGGCTTCCTTACTGCATTTTGACCATAATTAAAAAAATAGACTATAGTGAATCTACAGTGAAATATAAAATAGGGGTAGGCTACAAATGTGAGTGTGTTCTGAATAACCCGGCGCGTGACTGCCCACAATTTTCTGTTTTTCTATATCTTTTATATTCTTAGCCCCCCTCTTTGTAATTCCCCACTCTTTGTAATTCCCCTTCTTTGTAATTCCCCCTCTTTGTAATCCCCCTTCTTGTAATCCCCCCCTCTTTGTAATTCCCCTCTTTGTAATTCCCCCTTCTTTGAATTCCCCCTCTTTGTAATTCCCCCCTCTTTGTAATTCCCCTCTTTGTAATTCCCCCCTTTGTAATTCCCCTCTTTGTAATCCCCTTCTTTGTAATTCCCCCTCTTTGTAATTCCCCCCTCTTTGTAATTCCCCCTTCTTTGTAATTCCCCCTCTTGTATTCCCCCTTCTTTGTAATTCCCCCTTCTTTGTAATTCCCCTTCTTTGAATTCCCCCTTCTTTGTAATTCCCCCCTCTTTGTAATTCCCCCTTCTTGTAATTCCCCCTTTCTTTGTAACTCCCCCTTTCTTTGAAACTCCCCTTCGTTTGTAATTCCCCCCCTTTGTAATTCCCCCCTTCTTTGTAATTCCCCCTTCTTTGTAATTCCCCTTCTTTGTTAATTCCCCCTTCTTTGTATTCCCCCTTCTTTGTAATCCCCCCCTCTTTGTAATCCCCCTTCTTTGTAATTCCCCCTCTTTGTAATTCCCCCTCTTTGTAATTCCCCCCTCTTTGTAATTCCCCCCTTCTTTGTAATTCCCCCCTTCTTTGTAATTCCCCCTTCTTTGTAATTCCCCCCTTCTTTGTAATTCCCCCTTCTTTGTAATTCCCCCTTCTTTGTAATTCCCCCTTCTTTGTAATTCCCCCTTTCTTTGTAACTTCCCCCCTTCTTTGTAATTCCCTTCTTTGTAATTCCCCTTTCTTTGTAACTCCCCCCTTCTTTGTAATTCCCCCCTTCTTTGTAATTCCCCCTTCTTGTAATTCACCCCCTTCTTTGTAATTCCCCCTTCTTGTATTCCCCTTCTTTGTAATTCCCCCTTCTTTGTAATTCCCCCTTCTTTGTAATTCCCCCCTTCTTTGTAATTCCCCCCTTCTTTGTAATCCCCCCTTCTTTGTAATTCCCCCCTTCTTTGTAATCCCCCCTTCTTTGTAATTCCCCCCTTTGTAATTCCCCCCTCTTTGTAATTCCCCCCTTCTTTGTAATTCCCCCCTCTTTGTAATTCCCCCTTCTTTGTAATTCCCCCTTTCTTTGTAACTCCCCCCTTCTTTGTAATTCCCCCTTCTTTGTAATTCCCCCCTTCTTTGTAATTCCCCCTTTCTTTGTAACTCCCCCCTTCTTTGTAATTCCCCCTTCTTTGTAATTCCCCCTTCTTTGTAATTCCCCCCTCTTTGTAATTCCCCCCTTCTTTGTAATTCCCCCCTTCTTTGTAATTCCCCCTTCTTTGTAATTCCCCCTTCTTTGTAATTCCCCCCTTCTTTGTAATTCCCCCCTTCTGTGTAATTCCCCCTTCTTTGTAATTCCCCCCTCTTTGTAATTCCCCTTCTTTGTAATTCCCCCCTTCTTTGTAATTCCCCCTTCTTTGTAATTCCCCCTTCTTTGTAATTCCCCTTTGTAATTCCCCCTTTCTTTGTAATTCCCCCCTTCTTTGTAATTCCCCCCTTCTTTGTAATTCCCCCCTTTGTAATTCCCCCTTTCTTTGTAATTCCCCCCTTCTTTGTAATTCCCCCCTTCTTTGTAATTCCCCCCTTCTTTGTAATTCCCCCCTTCTTTGTAATTCCCCCCTCTTTGTAATTCCCCCTTCTTTGTAATTCCCCCCTTCTTTGTAATTCCCCCCTTCTTTGTAATTCCCCCTTCTTTGTGATTCCCCCTTCTTTGTAATTCCCCCCTTCTTTGTAATTCCCCCTTCTTTGTAATTCCCCCCTTCTTTGTAATTCCCCCTTCTTTGTAATTCCCCCTCTTTGTAATTCCCCCCTTTTTTGTAATTCCCCCTTTCTTGTAATTCCCCCTTCTTTGTAATTCCCCCTCTTTGTAATTCCCCCTTCTTTGTAATTCCCCCCTTCTTTGTAATTCCCCCCTCTTTGTAATTCCCCCTTGCTTTGTAATTCCCCCCTTCTTTGTAATTCCCCCTTCTTTGTAATTCCCCTCTTCTTTGTAATGCCCCCTTCTTTGTAATTCCCCCCTTCTTTGTAATTCCCCCCTTCTTTGTAAGTTCCCCCTTCTTTGTAATTCCCCCTTCTTTGTAATTCCCCCTTCTTTGTAATTCCCCCTTCTTTGTAATTCCCCCTCTTTGTAATTCCCCCTTCTTTGTAATTCCCCCCTTCTTTGTAATTCCCCCTTCTTTGTAATTCCCCCTCTTTGTAATTCCCCCTTCTTTGTAATTCCCCCCTTCTTTGTAATTCCCCCCTTCTTTGTAATTCCCCCCTTCTTTGTAAGTTCCCCCCTTCTTTGTAATTCCCCCTTCTTTGTAATTCCCCCTTCTTTGTAATTCTCCCCTTCTTTGTAATTCCCCCTTCTTTGTAATTCCCCCTTCTTTGTAATTCCCCCCTTCTTTGTAATTCCCCCTTCTTTGTAAGTTCCCCTTCTTTGTAATTCCCCCCTTCTTTGTAATTCCCCCTTCTTTGTAATTCCCCCCTTCTTTGTAATTCCCCCCTTCTTTGTAAGTTCCCCCTTCTTTGTAATTCCCCCCTGCTTTGTAATTCCCCCTTCTTTGTAATTCCCCCCTTCTTTGTAATTCCCCTTCTTTGTAATTCCCCCTTCTTTGTAATTCCCCCCTTCTTTGTAATTCCCCCCTTCTTTGTAAGTTCCCCCTTCTTTGTAATTCCCCCCTGCTTTGTAATTCCCCCTTCTTTGTAATTCCCCCCTTCTTTGTAATTCCCCCTTCTTTGTAATTCCCCCCTTCTTTGTAATTCCCCCGTCTTTGTAATTCCTCCTTCTTTGTAATTCCCCCTGCTTTGTAATTCCCCCCTTCTTTGTAATTCCCCCTTCTTTGTAATTCCCCCTTCTTTGTAATTCCCCCCTTCTTTGTAAGTTCCCCCCTTCTTTGTAATTCCCCCCTTCTTTGTAATTCCCCCCTTCTTTGTAATTCCCCCTCTTTGTAATTCCCCCTTCTTTGTAATTCCCCCCTCTTTGTAATTCCCCCCTTCTTTGTAATTCCCCCTTCTTTGTAATTCCCCCCTTCTTTGTAATTCCCCCTTCTTTGTAATTCCCCCTTCTTTGTAATTCCCCCTTCTTTGTAATTCCTCCTTCTTTGTAATTCCCCCCCTTCTTTGTAATTCCCCCCCTTTTTTGTAAGTTCCCCCCTTCTTTGTAATTCCCCCTTCTTTGTAATTCCCCCCTTCTTTGTAATTCCCCCTTCTTTGTAATTCCCCCCTCTTTGTAATTCCCTCTTCTTTGTAATTCCCCCTTCTTTGTAATTCCCCCTTCTTTGTAATTCCCCTCTTCTTTGTAATTCCCCCTTCTTTGTAATTACCCCCTTCTTTGTAATTCCCCCTTCTTTGTAATTCCCTCTTCTTTGTAATTCCCCCCTTCTTTGTAATTCCCCCTTCTTTGTAATTCCCCCCTTCTTTGTAATTCCCCCTTCTTTGTAATTCCCCTTCTTTGTAATCCCCCTTTCTTTGTAATTCCCCCCTTCTTTGTAAGTTCCCCCCCCCCCCCCCCCCTTTTCTCAATAAACTTGCTAAACTTGCTTGCCACAATATAAAAGCGGAAGGGCGGGAACAGCGGCTTCATTTGACAGTAACTTAGTAAGGGCATCGCAGCGCACCTCACGGTCTCACCACCCTTGAAACCCCTTGAGACCCAGAACGTAATTTTCATTGTAATTTGGGTACCATTAGACGATTTTAATGAATATAAGCAATGTTTTATAAATATGACCTGTTTAGGATCCTTGTCCACTAGCTAACTTTGGTACATTAACCCCTTCACACCCAGATCTTCCCTTTGCTATAAAAAAAAATGTATGTTGTCGAGCCATAAAATTACGAAAAGTAACTGAATATACCAAGTTAGTTAGTGGACAAGGATACTAAACTGGTCATAGCTATTAAAATATTGCTGATAGTCACAACAAAATATATAATGGTACCCAAATTACAATGGAAATTACGTTATGGGTCTGAAGGGGTTAAGCTATTTTTTGTAATTTTATGGCTAACAACAGATGATTTTATATAGCAAAGGAAAGATCTGGGCGTGAAGGGTTTAATACCTCCTCGCTTCACACAGAATAACAGCCTGAAAAGAATACTTCTGAAACTTTTAATCTGTCTCCCCCCCTCTCCCTCTCTCTCTCTCTCTCCCTCTCCCCTTCTCGCTCTTTCCCTCCCACCACCACCAACACCATCGACGCCACGCCACCCAAGAGTTATTTATTCAGGTGTTCCTTTATTCAAGTCATGGCAGTGTATGCATCAAGGGTGCAGAGAAAGTTTTGTTGTACTGACACGGGATTCAAAGGACGGACTCATGGTGCGCCTCCCTTCATCCATCCTTCCTTCCCTCCTTTCCCTTCCTTCCTTCCCTCCTTTCTCTTCCTTCCTTCCCTCCTTTCCCTTCCTTCCTTCCCTCCTTTCTCTTCCTTCCTTCCCTCCTTTCTCTTCCTTCCTTCCCTCCTTTCTCTTCCTTCCTTCCCTCCTTTCTCTTCCTTCCTTCCCTCCTTTCTCTTCCTTCCTTCCCTCCTTTCCCTTCCTTCCTTCCCTCCTTTCTCTTCCTTCCTTCCTCCTTTCTCTTCCTTCCTTCCCTCCTTTCTCTTCCTTCTTTCCTTCCCTCTACCACATCGTTCTTACTTCCCTCCCTTTTCTTCTTCCTTCCTTCCCTCCTTCCATCCCTGATTTCCTTCCTTCCTTTCACATCTCCCCTCCATCACACCCTTCTTTCATTTCATCCCCCTTCTTCCTTCCATCCCCCCTTCCTTCCTTACCTCCTTTCCCCCCTTCCTTCCTTCCCTCCCTTCCCCCCTTCCTTCTTTCCCCTTCTTCCCTCCATCACACCCTTCTTATCTTTCATCCTTCCTTCTTCCTTCCATCCCTCCTTCCTTTCTTCCCTTCCTTCCATCACACCCGTATTTCCTTTCACCCTCCCTTCTTCCTTCCATCCCTTCATCCTCCCTTCTTCCTTCCCTCCTTTCCCTCCCTTCTTTCCTTCCCTCTATCACACCCTTCTTACTTCCCTCCCTTTTTTCTTCCTTCTTTTCCTCCTTCCTTCTTTCCTTTCTCTTCATCCTTCCTTCCTTTCATCCTCCCCGTCCCGAAGGCCGTATGGCTTCGTATGGGCTGCTTACACAAATTATGTTATATAACTTTATTAACGTATGTATTATGGTAAGCATATTAAAGTGTTTCAAGTGTTTCAAGTGTTTCCCTTCTTCCTTCCACGTTCCATCCCTTCATCCTCCCTTCTTCCTTTCCCTTCTTCCTTCCTTCCCTTCCTTCCATCACACCCTTTTTTCCTTTCATCCTTCCTTCTTCCTTCTATCCCTTCTTCCTTCCATCCCTTCTTCCTTCCTTCCCTTCCCTCCATCACTTCCTTCTTTCCTTTCATCCTTCCATCTGCCTTCCATTCCTTCATCCTTCCTTCCTTCCCTCCTTCACACCGTCCTTTCCTTTTTGAATTCCTTCCCTCCCTTCTCTTCCTTCCTTCCTTCCTTCCTTCCCTCCCTCCCTTCCTTCCTCGTCTACATTAAAACAGTCAGTCATACAGAATCATCACTACAAAATGTTGAGTTATTTAGATGTTCTCTTTCCCACACCCTTAATTAGTTGCCACCGTTTGTTTACCTCACGTCATCTATTTTCAAGGGGGAACCATGTTGTTTACCCTTCTCTTCCTTGTACCCCAAAAATATCTTGTTTACAGTGGTAGTACGTACTTGCCTTGACTAACTTGACTAACTTCTAACTAACTTCTAACTTGACTTATTTATTTATTAGGGCTTACTCCTTGCACTTTTCTCTCCATATAATGAATGACATTTGAGTTCCTTTTATCCATTGAAGAAGAAAAACGGAAGATACAGCATAATGGACAACTTTATATCGATCTTAAGACACTGAACTGAAAGTGTTTTTTTTACTTTCTTGTGGTGTGTGTGTGTGTGTGTGTGTGTGTGTGTGTGTGTGTGTGTGTGGGTGGGTGGGTGGGTGGGTGGTGGGTTGGGTGGGTGGGTGGGTGGGGGGGTTGAGGGTGGGTGGGTGGGTGGGTGGGTGGGTGGGTGGGTGGGTGGGTGGGTGGGTGGGTGGGTGGGTGGGTGGGTGTGGGTGGGTGGGTGGGTGGGTGGGTGGGTGGGTGGGTGGTGGGCGGGTGGGTGGGGGGGCGGGTGGGTGGGTGGGCGGGTGGTGGGTGGGCTGGGTGGGGGGGTGGGGGGGGGGGGGGGGGGGGGGGGCAGGGAAAAGGGTTGCCCGTACGAGTAAACAATAACGAGGGAGATAAACAAAAATCCTTCTGGTATTCTTCACGTTTTAAGGAGTCTTGCGTCTCTCTCTCTCTCTCTCTCCATCACCCGCCGACTCCCTCCTCCATCATCCAACCTCCCATTCATCTCAGATTTCTATCCATCTCCTTTAATCAACTACACAGACCCAGGTACCCAGTCGAGGGCTAAGCCAGTCAGTCACCCAGTCACCCAGTCATAATAGACAACTTAATATCGATCTTAAGACACTGAACTGAAGGTTTTTTTTACTTTCTTGTGGGGTGTGTGTGTGTGTGTGTGTGTGTGTGTGTGTGTGTGTGTGTGTGTGTGTGTGTGTGTGTGTGTGTGTGTGTGTGTGTCCCAGTCAGTCAGCCACCCAGTCAGTCAACCAGTCAGCCACCAAGTCCGCCACCCAGTCAGTCAGTCAACCACACAGTCAGTCAGTCAACCAACCAGTCAGTCAGCCAGTCTGCCAACCAATCAGTCAGCCACCCAGTCAGTCAGTCAGCCAACCAGTCAGTCAGCCAACCAGTCACTCGGTCAGCCAACCAGTTAGTCAGCCAACCAGTCAGCCACCCGGTCAGTCAGTCAGCCAACCAGTCAGCCACCAAGTCAGTCACCCAGTCAGCCAACCAGCCAACCAGTCAGTCGACAAGCCACCTAATCATACTCAAGTAACCAGTGTGTGTGTGTGTGTGTGTGTGTGTGTTAAGTGTTTCCCTGCTTCACAATAATTGCTTTCTAACTCAATTCAAGCGTCGTGTTGGTGCTGCGACGAGAATGCAACACAACGGCAAAACAAAATTGTCATGTTGTGTTTAGAATTGTACACATGCAATACTGAGACACACACACACAACACACTAAGTAACACAAAAGTGGAATGTGATGCAACAGTAAACATGAGAAACAACACAACGGTAGGTACGCAACACAGCAATCTAACGGTACACAATGGAAAGAAACACAACCTTGAAAGAGATAACCATGCAACACAACATTAATGAAAAGCAACGAGTTTGAATGGAAAAAAAGCAATCAAACGCAACACAAATGAATGAAAAACAACGTATGAGTGACAAAAAAACCAATGAAACGCAACACAAATTAATGAAAAACAACGTATGAGTGACAAAAAACCAATGAAACGCAACACAAAGGAATGAAAAGCAACACAAATTAAAGAAAAAAGCAATCAAACGCAACACAAATGAATGAAAAACAATGAATATAAATGAAAAAAAAGCAATCAAACGCAACGCAAATGAAAGAAACACAACGCAAAGGAGTGAAAAACCCCCCAATGAAATGCAACACAAATGAATGAAAAACAACGAATATGAGTGAAAAAAGCAATCAAACGCAACACAACTTTCCTTGGCGCGCTTTTGTTTCTTGGTATCATTTCATTCAGTCGCTTTTCTTGTTACTGTTTTTGTTACTTTTGCCTTTGTTTACTGTTTGCTGTTTATGCCTCTGCTCCGAAGATAGTAGTAGTAGTAGTAGTAGTAGTAGTAGTAGTAGTAGTAGTAGTAGTAGTAGTAGTAGTAGTAGTAGTAGTAGTAGTAGTAGTAGAAATAGTAGTAGAAATAGTAGTACTAGTAGTAGTTGTAGTATTATTATTATTATTAGTAGTAGTAGTAGTAGTGGTAGAAGGTAGTAGTAGTAGTAGTAGTAGTAGTAGTAGTAGTAGTAGTAGTTGTAGTAGTAGTAGTTGTAGTAGTAGTTGTAGTAGTAGTAGTAGTAGTAGTAGTAGTAGAAGTAGAAGTAGAAGTAGAAGTAGAAGTAGCAGTAGTAGTAGTAGTAGTAGTAGTAGTAGAGTAGTAGTAGTAGTAGTAGTAGAGTAGTAGTAGTAGTAGTAATATAATTTCCAATCATCAGACGTAGAAAAAAATGGATTCAAACTTACTAATGGAGGAAAATATGGAGGATATGGAGAAGGCATTTTATGGATGGCTGGAGAGAGAGAGAGAGAGAGAGAGAGAGAGAGAGAGAGAGAGAGAGAGAGAGAGAGAGAGAGAGAGAGAGAGAGAGAGGACCCGCGGCTTCCTTCCCTTCGTCAGCCACCTTTAACACTGTCACTAGTACCTCCCCATTCCCAACCCCCGTCTTCCCCAACCTCTCTCCCCACTCCCCTTTCCCTCCCCACTCCATGCCCTCTCCTCCTCTCCCTACCCCCTTCCCTCCTATCACTTTCTTTTCTTCTCCGTGCCTTGTTCTTCCCCTCCCCTCCCCCCTCCTTACTCTCCCCAACCCATCCCAGGTCCTCTTTCATAGACCCCCAACTCTCCTCCAGCGACCTCCTCTTCCTCTTCCTCCTCTTTTCCTCCCAGCCACTACGTCTTTGCTAACCTGTCTCCTATTTCTTCCTTCTTTTTTTAGGGATAATCCTCCTCCTCCTCCTCCTCCTCCTCCGGCTGGCCTCTTCCTCTCATATCCGTCTTTTTCCTCCTCCTCCTCCTCCTATTACAAACTCAAAACTCAACTAATAACCTGAACTAATACAAACCTTTTTTTTTTTTTTTTTTTTTTTTTCATACTTGAGTCTAGTTTCCTCATTAAGAGCATTTTGTTTACCGTCACTTATACCATCACCTTCCCTTGCCCCCCTTCCCCTCATTCTCCCCTTCTTCCCCTTCTTACTCCCCATCTTTCCCTTCCCCTCATTCTCCCCTTCTTCCCCTCCTTACTCCCCATCTTTCCCTTCCCCTTCTTACTCCCCATCTTTCCCTTCCCCTTCTTTCCCCTCATTCTTCCCCTTCTTCCCCTTCCTTACTCCCCATCTTTCCCTTCCCCTTCTTCCCCTCATTCTCCCCTTCTTACTCCCCATCTTTCCCTTCCCCTTCTTCCCCTCATTCTCCCTTCTTCCCTTCCTTACTCCCCATCTTTCCCTTCCCCACTTCCACTTCTTCCCCTCATTCCCCCTTTCCTTCCCCACTTCCCCTCCCGCCCCCTTTCCTCTCTCCCCTTCGGGAGCGAGACGCCGCACCGTCAAGCCAGTAATTAGGTGACTAACTTGACCAACTCGAGTCATTTGGTGCATCATTACCGAAGTTGTGAAGCTGTTGTATAGTGGTGGCTGGGAGGTGGTGGTGGTGGTGGTGGAGGTGGAGGTGGGGTGGTGGTGGTGGCTGGGAGGTGGTGGTGGCTGGGAGGAGGTGGTGGTGGCTGGGAGGTGGTGGTGGTGGTGGTGGAGGTGGGGGTGGTGATGGTGGTGGGGGTGGTGGTGGTGGGGGTGGTGATGGTAATAGGTTTTGATAGGTAAGGTGTTATGACGGGTAATGGTCTGTCTCTCTCTCTCTCTCTCTCTCTCTCTCTCTCTCTCTCTCTCTCTCTCTCTCTCTCTCTCTCTCTCTCTCTCTCTCTCCTCCTCCTTGAAGCCAGCACACTAAATACCTTTAAAAATAACCAAAATGCGTATATTAAAGTAAATGGGTTTAAATATTACCCCGCGAGTAATCTTACAAACAGCCTCTCGGATTACCTAGAGTTACCGGTAGTTACCATGCTACATTCCTTTCATTCTTTGCTATGATATTTCCAAGCACTTATCCTCTTTTAATGACAGGGTGTTCTTTTCCAACGGTTCCCTGTCGGTATGTCGGAGTTGGTATGTCGGAGGAAGCTACGGGTGGGTGGGGAGGAGTCTTGTTCTGTGCTATGCTGCTCTATTACATGTCATTTGATAGTAATAGTAGTACGTAGTTCAGCAGATATACTCGTTAGAAACCAGCGTGTCTCCTGGTTCTTCCCATGTAATCTTCTTCTTCTTCTTCTCCTCCTCTTCTCTCTCCTCCTAGTGGGGTGCCTCAGGGCTCGGTCTTGGGTCCTACTCTTTTTCTGATATATATCAATGATCTGGACTGCGGACTTGTATCTAAAATATCGAAATTTGCAGATGACACCAAATTAGGCGGTAAAGCATATACTAGAGAAAACTGCGAACTCATACAAAGTGATCTCGACAAACTATCAGATTGGAGTGATAAATGGCTATTAAAATTCAATTCCGATAAATGTAAAGTAATGCATATAGGCAACGATAACCTCAAATATAACTATCAAATGCAAAATAAATCGTTAACTGAAGTACAGCAGGAAAAGGATTTAGGTGTCATCATCAGCAATTATCTGAAAACCAGTCCGCATTGCCTAGCTGCCTGTAAAAAGGCAAATATGATGTTGGGCTTCATTAAACGCAACTTTGAACATAAAACTCCGAAAGTAATGACACATTAACACGTCCTTGGTTAGGCCGCACTTGAATATCCGTTCAATTCTGGTCGCCCTGTTTTCGTAAAAGATCAAGCCAAATTGGAATCAGTGCAAAGAAGAGCAACCAAACAAATTCCATCTCTGCGGAAATTCATCTTATGAAGAGAGACTGCGGAAACTTAATATGTTTTCCTTAAAGGATCGTAGAATCCTTGGGGACTTGATAGAAACCTTTAAGATCCTAAAAGGTTTTGATGTCATTAATCAAGAGAACCTATTCGAGCTTTCAACTCAAGTGACAACAAGAAATAATGGTTTAAAACTAAACGATGGAACAAGTTACCAGCAAATGTTTTCGGAGCCAGCACAATAACTACATTAAAAAACAGACTTGACGCGCACTGTAAAGTAAATGGGTATTGATAGTGCGAATTCGTATCTAGTCCCCCGTATCGATTAGTTGTAGTGGTAGTGGTAGTTGTAGTTAGTATTTTTCATATCCTATCATTCTGCACTATGAAACTTCCATGTTCCTATCCTCTTTAGGGACATGGTATCATTTTCCAACTGTTTTCTTACAAGTAGTTGATAGTTAGTAGTATGTAGTTCAGCAGATACCCTCGCTATGGACCAATAGGTCTCCTGGTGTCTGTTATTCCTATGTAATCCTATGTAATCCTACTCCTCTTCCTCCTCCTCCTAAGCGTCAGGAAAAAGACATAAGAAGCAAGGCGTTTATAATGATGCAGTAAGTTCCTTCGCTGCTTGAGAGAGAGAGAGAGAGAGAGAGAGAGAGAGAGAGAGAGAGAGAGAGAGAGAGAGAGAGAGAGAGAGAGAGAGAGAGAGAGAGAGAGAGCAATGATCCCTGCATGCCTGTCTAGTGTCTATACCTGCCTGCTTATGGTAAGTGTCATGACCTCATCCTGTCGTGACCCCGGGAAGAACAGGTCAAGACGGTCACCAAGGTCAACACAAGAGTTATTCAACTTATTCTAGTGAAAAAATTGGCTTCATTTCGATTTTTTAACCACTCATCTAACGCTTACTATTTTTTTCCTATTATTTTTCCGTTTTTTCCCTATTTTCCTTACTATTTACTATTTTCTTTTTTTTCCTATTTTCCTTACTATTTACTATTTCCTTTTTTTCCCTATTTTCCTTACTATTTACTATTTCCTTTTTTTCCCTATTTTCCTTACTATTTACTATTTCCTTTTTTTCCCTATTTTCCTTACTATTTACTATTTTCTTTTTTCCCTATTTTCCTTACTATTTCCGTTTTTTCCCTATTTTCCTTACTATTTACTATTTCCTTTTTTTCCCTTTTTTCTTTACTATTTACTATTTCCTTTTTTCCCTATTTTCCTTACTATTTACTATTTCCTTTTTTCCCTATTTTCCTCACTATTTACTATTTCCGTTTTTTCCCTATTTTCCTTACTATTTACTATTTCCTTTTTTTCTGAGAACTCTTGAATATGGTATCGAGTATAGACTGTCGATGATAATGCATAGTGAGTGGGCCTATAGGAGAGTTAGCATAGCCCTGGGTATAATGAACATGTGTGTGGGTACTAGGCAGTGGGTACAAATATAAGTGCGGATCTGTATTCTTTTTTCTTATACTGTATTTACATATATTAGTTTAACATCAGCAAAAAAAAAAAAAAAAAAAAAAGGGATCGAAATATAAAATAAAATAGAATAAAAATTGTATTCGAAGCAAAGCCGAGACCACAAACCCTGCTTCCAGAGGTACACAGGTACACAGGTACAGGGAGATTATTACGTGTCTCGAGGCTGGACTTGTACGCGGCGGAATGCTTGTAAAAAATTCGCTAACTGTTAATATTACGATTATCAACATCAAATCTTTATCACCATTAAATAGGTAACTCCTCGAAATAAGTAGCACCTTACCCCCCCCCCCCCCGCCGTTCCTTACTTATTTACCACAAAATACTCCTTTATAAGTGATTAACCCCTTCAGGCCCAGAACGAAATTTCCATTGTAATTTGGGTACCATTAGACGATTTTAATGAATATAAGCAATATTTTATAGCTATGACCTATTTAGTATCCTTGTCCACCAGCTAAATTGATATATTAAGTTACTTTTCGTAATTTTATAGCTAACAACAGATTATTTTATATGGTAAAGGAAACATCTGGGCGTGACGGGGTTAAGGCAGGACGTGTGTGGTACTGTGGTTGCTGTAGGTACTGGAGGAGACTAAAAAAGGACACTCTCGTTTTATCGCTAAATCTTGGTTCATTTCCGCTTCCCTGTGATGTGGAAGTGACAGGTGGAAGGCAGGGGTGAGAGTGTGCCGCAGGGAAGGGTGTGAACCGGCAGATGGTCGTGTCATCTCTAATGCTTCACCCCTTCCCTTGTATTCCCTCGTCCCCCTTCACCCCTACCTCCCTACCCCTTCCCTCACTACAGTCTGCAGTCCCTCCTCCCCCTTCCTACCCCTTCCCTCCCTCCCTACCCCTTCCCTTACCCCTCCCTACTTCCCTCCCCCTTCCTACCCCTTCCCTCCCTCCCTACCCCTTCCCTTACCCCTCCCTATTTCCCTACCCCTTCAATCCTACCCTACCCCTTCCCTCCCTCCCTACCCCTTCCCTCCCCCCTCCCCCTCCCTACCCCTTCCCTCACCCCAGTCTGCAGAGGTATATAAGAGGCGGCACGCATACTTCCAACAGGCCACGAGTGCTTGATATGCAGGGGGAATAATTACACAGCCAAACATTGTGAATAAACTACTAACGACGGGGCGATGGGCGGCATGCAGGAGGCTGTGAGACCCGCGGCGCCGTGACTCAGCTACTAACGAGGGCGGGAAGGGTGGAGGGGAGGGCGTGGGGGCGAGGCATGCATGGGGGGGGGGAGAGAGGTAGAGGAGAGGGCGTGGAGGGGGGCGAGGCATGCAGGTGGGGCGGGAAGGGAGGGGGGGCGAGGCATGCAGGCGGGGGTCTTCATCTGGTCGTACTGAATGAGTTTACGCTAATTGCTCTTACCCTGATTGACATAGCGGAGTGACTACAGGGCCTGGCAGGGGTTCACACGGCAACAGCAGCAGCTAGCAGGGGCCACAGGCAGGGGTTGAGGGGAGCAGCCGGCCCCCCCATAGTGGCCGGGTGAAGGGGGGTGCACGGGGCAACAGGTCCGCGCCTTGCCTCGACACTACCCGGCACCTGAAGACGTTCCTGGAATCAACACCACCCGCCGGGATCACTCTTACCCCAGCGCCCACGGGGGAGTGACGGCCTGGGGGACTGGCGCCGGCATCCCGCTGTCGACACGCCCTCTCACATGTCGACACGTTCGCTGCTCCTGACGGCACTCGCGCTCCTCGACGCACGTACAGCTGACGCCCACCTGCCCTCGACACCTGGCTACCACTGCTGCGTCAGGAGGGGGTCAAGAGGCTCAGGGGCGGGCGAGGGGAAGTGAGGGGAAGGGTGTATGTATGTCACCCTCACCCTCTCCCTCCCCTCTCCCATCCCCATCCCTACGTCATCCCAGCTACTCATTTCCCCTCTTAAACGATGACGTCTACTCCTTCCTCTTCCCCTCCCTTCCCCAATCACGTCCTTCATTACCCACATAACTCCCCTCAACGCCCTTTTCCCTCACTCTTTCTATCCCTTCATAACTCACTCGCTCAGTCTCTCACTCTAATAGTTAACAATTCACCACCACCACTACTCTCTCTCTCTCTCTCTCTCTCTCTCTCTCTCTCTCTCTCTCTCTCTCTCTCTCTCTCTCTCTCTCTCTCTCTCTCTCTCTCTCTCTCATCCCAGCATCACACGACTCAACACCTTCCCCTTCTTCCTCCTCCTTCCCTCCTCCCTTCCAAAGATAACTCACTGCCTTCCCTCTCCCCTCTCTCTCCCTCCCTCCCTATATTCATCACGTCTATCACTCCCCCCCTTTCCCTCTCTTCCCCAGCTCCCTTCATCAGCGTCATCATCAGCCCCTTCTACTCTAATAACTCTTCATCACGTGAAGACAACACGTATGCAGAACCCTTCATCGTCCCCTATCTACACCCTCTACAGTTCCCTATCATGACAAAATTTATGTTTTTTTAAAATATCAACGAGACATCAAAGTTCCGAACCCTCTCTCTCTCTCTCTCTCTCTCTCTCTCTCTCTCTCTCTCCAGCTTTGTTCCTTGAGTTAATCATCCTTACATATTTAATTTTGTCACATCTAAATTTCATTCTCTCTTTCCTTTCTCTACTAATTCATTCTCTCTCTCTCTCTCTCTCTCTCTCCTCTCTCTCTCTCTCTCTCTCTCTCTCTCCTTTTGTCTCTCAAGATATATTTCTTCCTCGATCTTCTTCTATCCACCCCTTTCATCACATCCTCCTCCTCCTTCTCCTCCTCGTCCTCCTCCTCCTCCTGCTCCTCCTCGTCCTCGTCCTCCTGCTCCTCCTCGTCCTCGTCCTCCTGCTCCTCCTCGTCCTCGTCCTCCTCCTCTTCTTCCTTCATTTCACCACCCTTCCAGTCTCTCCCCTTCCTTCACCCTTCCCGCCCTGGTTCCTCCCCCACCAGGAGTCTCGAGAACCTGTCAACTATCTCATTTACGCACATTGTCTTGAGCGGCTCCTCCTCCTCCCCCACCACCACACCTGTCTAATTAGGAGTTCGCTCACCTACCTTACCTCCTACCCAAACACTACAGTCTCTCTCTCTCTCTCTCTCTCTCTCTCTCTCTCTCTCTCTCTCTCTCTCTCTCTCTCTTTCTTTATGTTTTTTCCACTTTTATCTTTAATTTAATTTATGGGTTATTTTGCGTATTGTATTTCTAACTCCGCTTTTCTGTTTTTTTCTGTCTGTCTCTCTCTCTCTCTCTCTCTCTCTCTCTCTCTCTCTCTCTCTCTCTCTCTCTCTCTCTCTCTCTCTCTATCCTAGCATATAATGTCATAAGGTCATTGCTATTTTTGAAAGAACTATATTTTTTTTACTCTCTCTCTTTATCTCTCTCTCCCTCTCAGCTGGTTTCTTTCCTTCCTCTCCTCTTTCTCCTTCCTTCCCTTCCTTCCTTCCTTCCTTCCCTCCCTCCTCCTTCCTTCCTTCCTTCCTCACGCCCACCGTTGCCACACCGGAAAATATAACGTTTGGCACAGATGAATGGCAACCTTTTACTAATAATTTTTAGCACAATAATGGCAACACTGATATATGTATTTATTTATTGACTATCATCATCATCAGTATCATCTTACATTACCGAACTAAATTGGCTCACCCCTCTTTTTTATTTTTATTCTCTTACTATCTTCTATATAGAGACTGGCAACTATGCGGGCTTTGTGTTACCCATTTTTGTTGTGCCCTTGGCCAGTTCCTTGTGATGTATAAAAAAAAAAAAAAAAAAAAAAAAAAAAAAAAAAAAAAAAAAAAAAAACTTTTCTACATTCCACCAAAAGCGTTCTTAAAAAAAGTGATGTATTTTTGTTATGCTTATACATTTTGGATGAATTTTTCCTTTTCTTCTTCTTTGCCTATGTATACTCCTCCCATGAGACAGACCTGCCTGCAACCTGAAAAGCCTCCTCTCTCCTCCTCCTCTCCTACATTTTGTCATCTCCCCTCTCCCCTACCTTTTTATACTCTTCTTTTCCCCTCTTATCTCCGTCTCCACTCCCTTCCCATTGCCTCTCCTAGGACACTCTCTCTCTCTCTCTCTCTCTCTCTCTCTCTCTCTCTCTCTCTCTCTCTCTCTCTCTCTCTCTCTCTCTCTCCGTGTGTATGTGTGTATGTATAAAAGAACTCGAGTAATCTTGCAACAAATCACCAATTTTAAAATTCCATCATGATGAAATATGAAAATTCGAAGTATTCATGTTTTTCAGATGAAAAACAAATTTGCATAGAGGATATAAAATATGACTCGTGTCCCATTAAATAACACTGACTGAGAGGGAGAGAGAGAGAGAGAGAGAGAGAGAGAGAGAGAGAGAGAGAGAGAGAGAGAGAGAGAGAGAGAGAGAGAGAGAGAGAGAAGAGAGAGGAGAGAGAGAGAGAGAGATTTGAGCTATCCCCACCTTGCGGAAAGAGGAAATCCTTTCAGATCCTTCCATTTAAATATTTCATCCGGACACAAAAAGCGAAAAAAAACCTTCAAGTCTCTCCTGATCCATTCACGGCAAAACAACATCCAATGTTTGCCTAATAAGCACATTTTATTTTGGTTTTCTGTGTTTATCTTTACATATTTATCTTTTTACATTTTATCTGTGTTCTTGCAAAGTGTTTTTTGTGTGTGTGCTAAGTGTATGATAGTTCACATCTCTAAGAGGTAGAGGAGCTTTTGAAATGCTCTAGACACACACACACACACACACACACACACACACACACACACACACACACACACACACACACACACACACACACACACACACACACATACACACACTCACACACACACACACACACACACAAACATACACTGGAGGCGTTTGATCAGGAAAAGCAAATGATTAAAGGTCTAAGGCAAGCCACCTCCTACAACACCTGTGCCTGATTAACCTGCCAATGAACACTTACTGCCCTAACTAATCTACCTTTTAATCACACACACACACACACACAACACAACACACACACACACACAATAGTTTAATATCTACCTCACATAGATGGCTTAAAAGCTATCTGTGTGATTAATAACTGTTAAAATAAAAATTAAAATAAAATATGAAAATTAGTGAGACCGAGATTAAACACTGAAGCTTCGGAGGATGTCAATAATAATAATAATAATAATAATAATAATAATAAAATAATAATAATAATAATAATAATCTGTGCACCAAATTTGATAAGCGGAATTGGGGCACACACACACACACACACACACACACACACACACACATGGTAATAATCTTGCTATACGACCTTTTAATACCACAAAACCTTAAAAAAATAAAATAAACAAAATAAAATAATAAAATACTACACTGCAATATTATCTTTTCTTTTATTCGCACCCCCCCTCCCTTATCCCCCCCCCTTGACCACAACGACCGCCCCCTCCTTTCCTCCCCAACACCGATGAATAAAACACCCACAACACGCCACACCCCCTTACTCCCCCCCCCTTCCCTCCACACACACACACACACACACACACACACACACCACACACATACACGAGCTGAAAGAGATCGAGCAGAACGTCCGCTACGCACACTACACCAAGAGAGACTGAGGCGGGAGCTTGCGTCTCTCTCTCTCTCTCTCATCTCTCTCTCTCTCTCTCTCTCTCTCTCTCTCTCTCTCCTCTCTCTCTCTCATACTCTCTCTCTCTCATCTTCCTCCTCCTCCTTCTCTCTTCTTTACTTCCTCGCACTATACGTCAAACGCCTTTCTTTCTTTCTCTCTCTTACTTTCTTTCTCTCTTTTAACAATTTATATTTTCGTTTTCTCTCTCTCTTTCTTCTCATTAATATCTCCTTCCTTCCCCCACTCTTACCTTGTTATCTCTCTCTCTCTCTCTCCTCTCGCTTCTCTCTCTCTCTCTCTCTCTCTCTCTTCCTCTCTCTCCTCTTCTCTGTTATAGCTTATCTTCTTCCTTTATTTTGCTTCACCGAATTTATAACTCCCTTTCTTTATCCCTCTTTCATTTTCGTCCTTCCTTTCTCCATCTTTTTCCTTTACTCTTTGCCAGTCGATTGTACACACCACAAAAAAAGACCTACCTCCCTTCCTAAAAAACAAAAAAACCTAGGCCTAGCTCCCTTCCTAAAAAACAAAAAACCTGGCCTAGTCCTCCTAAAGAACCCAAATAAAACCAGGCATAGCCCCTTCCTTAAAAACAAAAAAAACCTAGGGCCTAGTCTTCTAAAAAACAAAAAAAACTAGGCCTAGCTCCCTCCTAAACAACCCACAAAAAGAACTAGGCATAGCTCCATTTCCTAAAAAAAACAAAAAAAATAGACCTACCTCCCTTCCTATAAAAAAAAAAAAAAAAGGACCTAACTCCCTTCCTAAAAAGCAAAAAAAAAAGCCTACCTCCTTCCTAAAAAGCAAAAAAAAAAGACCTACCTCCCTTCTAAAAAGCAAACAAAAAGACTACTCCCTTCTAAAAAAGGCATAAAAAAAAGACCTACTCTCCATTTCTAAAAAGCAAAAAAATAAGACTACCTCCCTTCCTAAAAAGCAAAAAAAGAACACCTCCCTGCGCCTAAAAAAGAAAAAAAAAAGACCTACCTCCCTTTCCAAAAAAAAAAATAGACCTAACGCCCTTCCTAAAAAAAAAAAGACTACGATCCCTGCCAAAAAAAAAAAAAAAATAGACTAACTCCATTCCTAAAAAAAAAAAATAGACCTACCTCCCTTCCTATAAAAAAAAAAATAGACTACCTCCATTCCTAAACAAAAAAAAAAAAAGAACCTACCTTCCCTTCCTAAAAAAAAAACAAAATAGACCTAACTCACCCTTCCTAAAAAAAAAAAAGTTATTGCAGATGTTATGCAGTGCATTGTGCCGTGTTGTCACTAAATGTTAAAACCACCATAGTAATTACGACTGTACTGCAAGGTCATGTAAATCACAATATTTTCTTTAGTACTTAAATGAAGCCAGGATGTTTGTGTGTGTGTGTGTGATGTGTGTAATGATTTTTTAACTGCATCTCATCTACATGCCGAGGGCTTGAGGGAAGATCAGGGGAAGGTGGAAGAGGGGAGGAGGAAGGAGGGGAAGGGGTGGAGGAGGGAGGAAGGAGGGGAAAGGGGTGGAGCAGGGGAGGAGGAGGGGAAGGGCGGGGAGGAGGAGAGACGAGGGGAAGGGGGAAACAACAGAGGGGGGATGTAATAGGGAGGGAAATTATGAACTGAAGGAAAGAACGGATGAAAGAGATAGAGAAAGGGAGCTGAGAGGAGGGATCAAGAGGGAAGTGAGGAAAAAGGAGGGAGGAAAGAGGGAAGTGGAGGAAAAGGAGGGAGAAAGAGGGGAATGGAGGAAAGGAGGAGGAAGAGGGAAGGGAGGAAAAGGAGGGAGAAAGAGGGAAGTTGGAGTGAAAAGGAGGGAGGAAGAGGTAGGGGAGGAAAAGGAGGGAAGAAAAGAGGGAAGTGGGAGGAAAGAGGAAGAGAAAAACTGGAGGAAAGAGGGAAGTGGAGGAACGAGGAAGTAGAGGAAAAGGAGGGAAGTGGAGGAACAGAGGGAAGTGAAGGAAAAAGGATGGAGTGAGTGACGAGAAGAGGTGAGGACAGACACAAAACTGAAGAATAGGAGGGAAATGAAAGAGAAAATAATAAGGAGTAAAGAGAGAGAGGAGAGAGAGAGAGAGAGAGGAGGAGAGTAGAGACGAGAGAGAGAGAGAGAAGAAGAGAGATGACCGAGAGAATGAGAGACGGAGAGAGAGAGAGAGAGAGAGGAGATGGAGAGAGGAAAGGGGAATGAGAGAGGAACAGAAGCGAGTATGAGGGAAGCCTTAGGAAAAAAGATAAAAGCTTGGGAAAAAAGGTCTATAAAAACGAGGAGAGAGAGGAGAGAAGATGAGAGAGATGAGAAGGAGAGATGAGAGATTGAGACAGCGAGATGAGATGAGAGAGAGAGAGAGAGATGACGATGAGAGAGAGAAGAGAGAGAGAGACCGGGAGAGAGAAGCGAGAGGAGAGAAGAGGGGGGAAAATTAAAAGTGGAAAGAATGGAACGATAGTCACAGTAGAGGGCAATAGGTTAAACACAAGGGGGGGAGGGGAGGGGGGGGGGCCGTTTACTCTCCTTCGTCCCCTCTCCCCCTCTCCCTTTCCCCTTCAGTCTTTCCGCCCCTCCCTACAGGCGCCTTGGGATCTCAAGAGGAACACTCACTCCACTAGCGATTGTGTGGTGTGTGTGTGTGTGTGTGTGTGTGTGTGTGTGTGTGGTGTGTGGTGTGTGGCTGTGTGTGTGTGTGTGTGTGTGTGTGGTTGAAGAGAGAGCGAGAGAGAGAGAGAGAGAGAGAGGGGAGAGAGAGAAGATGAGAGAGAGAGAGCAAGAGGAGAGAGAGAGAGAGAGAGAGAGAGACGAGAGCAGAGAGAGAGAGAGAAACAGTAGTAAGAGAGATAAGACCAAAAGTGCGAGAGAAAAATAAACGGAGAGAAGATTGTATAGAAGGAAAGTGGAGAAGAAGAAAGAGAGGAGGATGGCGGGAGGAGGAGGAGGAGGGAGGAGAGGAGGAGGAGAGGAGCGAGGAGGAGGATGATTTATCTCCTTAAAGAGAGGGGGGGAAGGGAGAAGGGGAGGGGGGAGGCAAACATATCTCATATACCCAGGGAGATTAAATAGGATGAAATAGCACACTTCAAACAAAAGGGAGAGAGGGAGGTGGAGGGGTGGTGGTGGAGGTGGAGGGGTGGAGGGGGGGTGGAAAAAAAAATAAATTCAAAATGGGCCCTTAAGGAGTGAATCAAAAAAGGTGGAGGAGGGAAAGGTGGAGGGGGGGGCTGGAAGGGAGGAAGGGATGAACTAGGAGTTCCCTAATCAACCCCTTGGACCTAACTGATGGTAGACGGAAAAGGAAGAGGGGAGAGAGAGGATGAGCGGATAGAGACGGAGAGAAGCGAGAGAGAGTGTGAGAGACGAGAGAGAGAGAGACCACGAGAGAGAGAGAGAGAGAGAGAGAGAGAGAGAGGATGATGGAGAGAGGAAAGGGGAAGAAAAGAGAGTAGGAACAGAAGCGAATGGAGGGAAACCTTAGGAAAAAGATAAAAGCTTGGAAAAGGGTCTATGAAAACATACAGAGTGAGAGAGAGAGGATGTAAGAGAGAGAGAGCGTGATAAGAGGATTAGAGACGGAGGGATAGAGAGGGTTCGATGGAGATCGGAGAGCGAGAGAGAGAGACGAGAGAGACGTGATATGTGGATGAGAGAGAGATGAGAGAGAGAGAGAGGAGAGAGAGAGCCCGAGAGAAGAGGAATATAGTTATAGAGAGAGAAGATAGAGGGAAGGAAGAAGGATAGGTGAGGTATGAGAGGAGAGAGAGAGAGAGAGAGAGATGAGAGAGAGAGAGAAGCAGAGATGAGATGAGGAGAGAGACGAGACGGACAGAAGATCGAGAGAGAGAGAGAGAGAGAGAGAAAGAAGGATGAGGTGAAGGAAGAAGAAGGAAGATGAGAGGTAGAAAGAGGGAGGGAAGTAAAGGAATCGTAATTATGATGATGATGATGATGATGATGATGATGATGACGTAATTATTCAGCTAATGACTTAAGAGATGTAATTCAATAAAAGGATCGTCAGTAATTGCAATCATAACGAGGAGCGGTCTCCTCTCTATCTTCCTGGCTCTTCTCCTCTCTCTACTCTTTTTACTCGTCCTATAACTATTAACTGTCCTCTTTTTCCTCACTTCTCTACTCTCTCCTCTATATCTCTCTCTCTCTCTCTTCTCTCTCTCTCTCCCTTCCTCTCCTCTCTCTCTCTCTCTCTCTCCATTTGGCAGAAAGAAAAAAATATGAAATCTAAATACCTTTCAATGCAATCTTCCTATCGCTGTTGTTGCTTCCGATCTTTTATTCGCCTCCTCCTCTAGCTCTCAGCATCCTGCCTCTCCTCATCATTCATTCTCTCCTACTCCTCCGCCTCCTTCAGCCCAGACCTCCTCCTCCTCCTCCTCCTCCCCTCTCAGAACTCAGCCTCCGCCTCCTCACTACCTCTCCTCTCTGAACAAATAGAACTCCTCGCCTTTCACATTTTTCCCAACTCATTTTATAGACGAGTAGCCATATTTTTTTTTTCATCCTTTTGCATCCAAGATTTTTTTTTAGGCAGGTTCCCCCTTCAATATTTTAATTCACCGGCCGTTTTCTTTTTTCATTTCTTTTTCTTATACTATTTGCTTCGCTATCATTTCTTATTTCATTTCGCGATCCCTTACACATTTATTGATTGGTGGTTCGTGCCTCGTTTCGTAATGGCACCTTTAACTGCTTCACGCCCAGAGCTTTCCTTACCTATATAAAATCGTCTGTTGTTAGCCATAAAATTACGAAAAGTGACTGAATATACCAAATTAACTAGTGGACAGGGACAAATAAAATACTAAACAGGTCATATCTATAAAATATTGCTTATAGTCACTAAAAATCATCTGTACCCACTACCCAAATTACAATGGAAATTACGTTCTGGGCCTCAAGGGATTAACTGTGTGGCAAATAAATAAATAAATATAAAGAAAGAAAGAAAACATGTATTAAATGTGTGTATGAGTTAAGAATAAAAAAATAGGAATAAATAATAGCAGGAAAATATGCTACTTCTTCTTTCACGTTTTTAAATTCACTGTAATACTTTTTTTTATATATTTTATGGGGCAAAAAGTGGCTGTTGAATATTGTTGTGTAGAAATTAAATAAAGTAAATCATACGTCTAGTAAATTTGATATTAACCTAAAGAGTCAGTCATTTTGTCAATTTACGCTAAAATTTTAAAGTAATTTTTCGACTATCACCTTCATTCGCACACACACACACACACACACACACACACACATACACACACACACACACACATATAATAATAAGAAAGAAACAAAATAGAACAAAACTAATACAAGATAAAAATAAGAAAAATAAAACATAAATATTAATTACTTCATTTGCTCGACATCCACATAAAAAAAGTGAAGAAAACAAACACGAGAGCTATATTACCGAAAATACTGTGAGGCGAGAAAAATCAGCGTGGAAGATCGAGAAAATAATATCAAAACTTCAACAAAAAAAAAAAAAAAAAAAAAAAAAAAAAAAAATAAATAATAAACTATATAAAAAATCAAAAATAAAAAAATATAAAATATATATATACTATATAAAGATATAGATATATAGATATATATATATATCTAGAAGATAAGTATTATATATAATATATAGTAATATATATATATATAATAATAGATAAATAAAGAAAAAAAAAAAATATATATATATATATCATATAATATTACATAATATAACTATATACGAGTCATATAAAACAAAAAAAATATAAAAAATATAAAAATATATGAAATCTAAAAACACGAAAAATCTAAAATGACGGTGCTTCCACGTATTTATTTGTACAGGGCTCACAGGGCTTCCTTATATACCTGAACTAATCCAAAGGTACAAATCTGAAGAGCTATAAAGAAAAAAAAAAGAAAAAAAGGTAAAATAGGTAAAATATTATGTGTTAAAGGTATTTATGTTAAAGGTATTTATGTTAAAAGTTATTATGTGTTATGTGGAAAGGTAAAATATTATGTATTGATAAAAACTACATAGGAAGAAAATACTCATAGGGTGACCTTTTTTTCTTCTTCTGCAAGTTTTGATAATTTGTTTCGATATTAATTTTTCCGTCACGTCAGCGTAATTGAAGTTATTTTCCCCCCTTGAATGACGTCACTCGATGGACACCACATGCTACCTACCTACAATATTACTCCTATTCCTTCCTATGTCCAATTCCTATCTTCCTATCCTATACGTATACAGTACTATTCCTATTCCTTCCTATTTCCTATTCCTATCTTATTTTTCCTATCCTATACAGTACTATTCCTATTCCTTCCTATTCCTATCTCCCTATTCCCAGGAATAGGGAGATAGGAATAGGATATAAGGGAGGCGGTGGCCAAGTGGTTAGCGTCTTGGAGTGATGAACACAATGTCCCGAGTTCGAATCCTGCCGGGGGCAACTCTTTCAAGAGCCTGGTTTAGGGGAGCAGACAAGGTCCCGAGTTCAAGTCTCACCCAAAGGAAGCTACTGTCAAAGCCATCGCGAGGACCGAAGCAACCACATGCAGAGTATACCTCGTCTGACCGATGCGAGCGTGACGGTTGAACTCTAGCGGGGAGGGGTGCATGAGCCTAAAATGAAAGATCAAGAACATAAATAGAAAATGTGATCTTCACCTGAGACCACAGGTGTCAACTATAAAAATCCAGCCCTGCGCCACAACGGGCGAGTTCGACCAAACATCAAGACTCTCCATATGCCACAGGGCGGCTATAGGCTAGCAAAATAAAAAATTAAAATAAGAATTAATGTCCTATCCGATACAGTACTAGATCCTATTCCTTTCTATTCCGATTCTATCCTATACAGAACACAATTCAATTACTATCTCCCAATTAATATCAGATAAGTACTATTCCTAGGCGTCTATCCTACACATGTACAGGACGTATTTCAGACTCCTGCCTATCTCCCAATTCCTATCCTATACAGTACTATTCTACTCCTTCCTATCTCCCAATTCCTACCCTATACAGTACTATTCCTATTCCTATCTCCCAATTCCTATCCTATACAGTACTATTCCTATTCCTTCCTATTTCCTATTCCTATCCTATACAGTACTATTCCTACTCCTTCCTATTTCCTATTCCTATTTTCCTATTCCTTCCTATTTCGTATCTCCCTATTCCTATTCTATACAGTACTATTCCCATTTCTTTCTATTTCATATTCCTATCTCCCTATTCCTTCATATGTCCTATTCCTATCTCCCTATTCCTATCCTATACAGTACTATTCCTATATCTATATTCTACGTGTCGAGTGAGAGAAAGAATATAACACTTTTACAAAATCAAATTATTTACTTGCCAGGGAATTTCTGCTTGTTTTCTATTTTTCTTTGTAAGTGTATTTTTCGAGTTTCAATGTGGTGATTTGATTGTATAGGAATAATATGAATGAACGAACCATTTCAACAGATCATCATTCACGTGTTAATTTTTTTTAATGTGGAAATTTATAAAGGCAACATAAACCATTCAACTTTCTGAATTCGAACCCACATTTGTGAATATTTGGGTTTGATTATTCAGTATTTTCATGTTTATATTTATTTGGAGTGGGTGCAGAGAAGAGAAGAAGAGAGAGAAAGAGACGACGAGAGAGAGAGCGAGGAGATGAGAAGAGAGGATGATGAGAGAGAGAGAGATGAGAGAGAGATGGAGGATGAGAGAGAAGAGAGAGTGTGTGTGTGTGTGTGTGTGTGTATGTGTGGTGTGTGGTGTGGGGTTGTGTGTGTGTGTGTGTGTGTGGTGTGGTGTGTGTGTGTGTGAGAAGCATACGGACGGAATTAACGGGAGCGTATACAAAGTCTTAAAGGAGGAGAGAAGAAGAAAAATAGAGGAGGAGGAGGGGGGTAGGTCACTCATTATTCGTAATAAGGTCAACAGGTCCTACTATCCCCCCCAAAAAACACTTTTACCACTAACTCCCCCTTCCTTTTCACCTTCTCTACACCTCCCCCACCCCCCCCTCCCCCCCCCCCCCATTGCCACTATTTACCTTGCATACCCCCAAGTGCAACTAATAGCTCTGCCTCAGCCCCAGTGCCACTTATACCTTGCCTACACCCCAGTGAAAGCTATACACTGCCTAACACCCCAGGGCCACAACCTTGCCTACCCCCCCAGTGCCACTATACCTTGCCTACACACCAGTGCCACGATACCTTGCCTACCCCCAGTGCCACATACCTTGAACCCCACCCAGTGACTATACTTGCCTACCCCCCAGTGCCACTATACCTTGGCCTACACCCCCCAGTGCACTATATCTTGCCTAGCCCACCAGTGCCACTATACCTTGCCTACCCCCCGAAGTCGCTACCTATACTCTTGCCTACCCCCATGTGCCACTATACCTTGCATATCCCCCCAGGGCACACTATACCTTGGCTAACACCCCCAGTGCAATATACCTGCATACCCCACAGATTGCCACTATACCTGCCTACACCACCAGCTGCAGTGCCAACTATTACCTTGCATACCCCCAGCGCCCACTATACTGGCCTACCACCAGTGCCACTTATACCTTGCTAACCCCCAGTTGCCACTATATCTGCCTCACCCCCCAGTGCCCGATACCTTGCCTACCCCCCCCCAGGCCACTACTCCTTGACCTCCCTACCCCCCCAGTTGGGCAATTACGATCTTGCCTCACCCCACCCCAGTTGCCACGAGTACCTCGCCTACACCCCCCAGTGCCATATAACCTTGCCTACCCCCCCCAGTGCCACTATACCGCCTACCCCCCGCAGTGCACATACCTTGCCACCCCCAGGGCCACTATACATTGCCCTACCCACAGTGCCACTGTACCTTGCCTACCCCCCCTAGTTCCACTATCCTTGCCTAGCCCCAGTGCCACTTACCTTGCCTAGCCCCCAGTGCCCACTATACCTTGCCTAACCCCAGTGCCACTATACCTGCCTACCCCCCCAGTGCCACTAGATTCTTAGACCTTACCCCCCCAGTGCCCATACCTTGCCTACCCCCCAAGTGCCACTATACCTGGCCTAGCCCCCCAATGCCACTTATAGCCTGCCTACCCCAACCAGGCCACTATACCTTGCCTAGCCCCCTTAGTGCCACTATACCTTGCCTAGACCCCCAGGCCACTAACACTTGCCACACCCCAGTGCACACTATTACCTTGCCTATCCCCCAGTGCACTATCACCCTGCCTACCCCCCAGTGCCACTTATACCTTGCCTACCCCCCCCCAGGCAACCTATACCTGTCCTACACCCTTGATAACAGCCACCCATTACATTTTTTTCTCTCTCTCTCTTCTCTCTCTGTGTCTCTCTCTCTCTCTCCTCTCTCTCTTCTACTCTCTTCTCTTCTCTTCTCTCTCTCTCTCTCTCTTTCTCTCCTCTGATCTCTCTCTCTTAAGTACACGTATTCGGCAGGAGAGGGTGGGTAGAGAGGAGCTCGTCAGTCCTCTTGTGCCTCATGTGTTTAAGTTATGGTTAGGTTAGGTTACAGGGAAAGCTTTACCATTCCTGTAGGTATGGTACGGGGCAGAAGCGGAAGGAGAGATGTCCTCTGTTCTAGAGACCACCTTAGTTAATTTTAGATAACTTCGTCGCAACTAAGTATGTACCTTGTTTATCTTGTATGGTAAGTATCCTCTAATCGGTTTTCTCTGTTGTTTTTGTTTACCTCCACAAAGGTTTTACAAGGGCCAAGGGCACAAATAAAAGAGGTAAACACAAAGCCCGGTTAAAGTAATATCCTCTTCAGAAATCTGTGGATATAAAGATCACAATCAATCATTGGAGGCTACGCAGGGGGGCGCGTCGCCCGCCACCCTACGACGCCACTCCCGGGGGTCACAACGCGCGAGACCAATGCAGGGCTCCTTTCCATACCAAGCAGCTCTCGACAAGAAACAGCGACTCGGCCACACAGCAAACGAGCCTTGTGGGCGCCCCATTGGACTCCTACACGCCGGATTGTCTTATTACAGATACCAACCCGATGGCGTAGGTTTCAGGGTCAGTTTCGGTTTAGGGATTTAGCGTGCAACATGCCATATTATAACCGAAGTTCGGCGCCTGGACAGGAATAGTAGGTAATAGGCCTCGATTCAGTCTAACGGTGCCATCGCTGATTGACACGTAATAATCCCGCCCCCCGATACCCATTGATTCTGCGAGACATTTAGACCAAAGGATTGATCGTCTATTCAAGTCACTATTTAGTGTCACATGGTCTCACAAACCAAGAGTAAGAGGGATCACAAGCGAATTGAAGGATCCGGATCTGTGTCATTCTGTCACAGTACGACAATGCCAAATATTACCGCCTGAGCGAGTCAATAACACCGTGGGCTACTGCCTAACGCCGTAAGACTTCTGGACGTGACCCAGCGTCATATGTGACTGCGCTACCAAGGTATTGGAAAAACTTTCCCAAGATCTCAATGTCCTCGCCACACGCATGACAGACTGTACTGCTTCATATAAGTAAGGTCTCCAAACACCTGAGGCCCTTGGTCAGGAGCCAGGAGACCTCAAGTCCCAAAGGCTTGCATACATCGTGACGCGCATCGAGATGCCATCACCAGGGACCTCCAGCGGACTCAGCAAGATGACTGCCATCATCGGCAAAAACAAGATACAGGTGATATGGGGTGTTGCCGACGGATGCTCAACAACTCACTTGATAACACCTGTCCAAACACGTCCATACAAGCGTTGAATAGGGGATGGGCAAGGACGCAACCTTTGCCTCACTCCTGGTAAAACAGGGAAGAAAGCCTGGATACCCTGCCCGAACACTTCACAGCACCATCTCAGTCACAGAATACAGACCAAGTTATAGCATAACCAATGAGTCCTGGCAGGAATACCCTCTAAATTAAAATATGTAGTAGTATATTAAGAAATAATATGAGAATATTAATTATAAGATTATAATATTATATATATAATATATAGATATTATTACATATATAGAATAGAGATATAGATAGATATATTATAGAGAGATATGATATGAGTATAGCGTATATACGAGAGAGGATATATTATTATATTATTTATATTAGATATTATTAAATATATAATAATATTAAATAATTTAGATATTATTATATATATAATTAAGGAATATTAAAGATTGATAAAAGACTTCTCTAAATCGTGTCTTTGCCATGTTAACAACATGATTTATCCTAAGAGTTAGGTAATTGATCTTTGTCTTGTGTTTTGAACGAGGCAAAAAGCCAGTCTAACTTAAGGTCCTCATGCTTAAAATTAGGCCTGTTTACTGATAATATGCGTAATATGATATAAAATAAGCGACATTTAGAAGAAGCGTAGTATCCCTGTCTCCTGGCATCAAAGATACGTCAGTAAGCAGCAGAGAACCACAGGAGATGGGTCACCACTGCCTACAGGGCGCTATAGGTCACAAATGTAAAAAAAAAAAAAAAAAAAAAAAAAAAAAAAAAAAAAAAAAAAAAAAACAAAAAAAAAAAAAAACAAAAAAAAAAAAAAAAAAAAAAAAAAAAAAAAACAAAAAAAAAAAAAAAAAGGATCAGGATTTGTCAAACCGCATTAAAAAACAAATAGTATAGGTAAACACATCCGCTCTGCGGTCTCCTTCGTTAGAATCGCACTTGACAATATTTTATTTTCCGAGGGGGGGGGGGGGAGAAAGTATTTATATGCGTGGTATCGTGTTGTGTTTCAATCTTCGTTTATTTTCGTAACCTAACAACTCTAGCATTCATCTATAGCTATCAGTATCCCCGTTTGTGTGCCGCCCTTCTAGTATGAGGTTCGCATAATTCTCCGTCAATATATTTGTAAAGTGCGCGTCTGTACTAGGTTTAGTTCATACCATACGTCCAATCTCTACGATTATAGTTTGTGTGTTTTTGGTTCACTCTCTCTCTCTCTCATCTCTCTCTCTCTCTCTCTATCTCTCTCTCTGCTCTCTTCTCCAATCATTAATACTATTTGATCTTAGCTATTTTTTTCGCGTGCGTCTACATACACTATGGCATGCTCACTTCTTGTTTTCTTCACTTTCATTCTGTCTGAAGGTTGGGTGAACGCTGCCTATATCAGCCAGTACTCCTAGCCTCCCTCTTACGCAGAATACTACCTCCTCACTCATAATGGGAAGCTTTCATTCTGTAGGTATTTAGGGGCGAGAGGAAGGAGAGATGTCCTATCGTTACTTAGATACCTACCTTAGTTACTTTTAGATACCTTCGTCTGCACCTACGTATGTACCTGTTTTATCTGTATGTAAGTATTTTCCTCTCATGGTTTTTTTGTTTTGTTTTTGTTTACATCACAAAGGGTACAAGGGGCCAAGGGCACAAATAAAAGAGGTAACACAAAGCCCGGTTACAGTAATATCCTCTTCAGAATCTGTGGATATTAAAGATTCAATCAATCATTGGAGGCATACGCCGGGGGGCGCGTCGCCTCGCCCACCCTACGACGCCACTCCCGGGGGTCACAACGCGCGAGCTCCCATGCAGGCTCCTTTCCCATACCAAGCAGCTCTCGACAAGAAACATCGACTTGCCCCAGCCACGAGCCTTGTGGGCGCCCCCTTGGCCTCCTCCACGCCGGATTGTCTCTTACAGATACAACCCGATGGGTAGGTTTCAGGTTTCAGTTTCGGTTTCAGGGTAGCGTGCCACATGCCCATATAACCGAAGTTGGCGCTGACGGACTATGCAGGTAATAGGCCTCGATTCAGTCTCACGGTGCAATCGCTGATTTGACACGTAATCATCCCAGCGATACCCCATGATTCTGCGAAGACACTTATTACCAAAGGCATTGATTCGTCTCTTCAAGTCACTATTTAGTGTCCATGTCTCACAATCATAGAGTAAGACAGGGATCACAAGCGACTTGAAGATCCGGATCTTTGTCCTTCTGCACAGGTACCGACAATGCCAAATACTCCCGCTGAGCGAGTCCATAACACCGTGGCTATGCAATCCGCCGTAAGACTTCTTGACGTGACCCGCCGTCATTATGGACTGCGCTACCAAGGGTATGTAAAACTTTCCAAGATCTCAATGTCCTCGCCACACGCATGAACAGACTGTACTGCTTCATCTAGTAAGTCTCCAAACACCTGGACCTTGGTCTTGAGCCAGGAGACCTCAAGTCCCAAAGGCTTTGCCTCCTCGTGCAGCGCCTCGAGAGCCATCACCAGGACCTCCAGCGACTCAGCAAAGATTACTGCATCATCGGCAAAACAAGATCAGTGATCTTGGTGTTGCCGACGGATGCTCCAAAATCACTTTGATCTACACCTTGTCCAATACCCAGTCCATACAAGCGTTGAATAGTGATGGGGCAAGGACGCACCCTTGCCTCACTCCTGTATTCACAGGGAAGAAGCTGGATACACCTGCCCCACACTTCACAGCACTCTCAGTCCCAGAATACAGACCAGTTAGCAAACCAATAGTCCTTGCAGGAATCCCTTAATATTAAAATATTATATATTATTAAATTAAATAATATTATAATATTAATTTATATATTATATATATATATATATATATATATATATATTTTATATATATATATATATATATATATATATATATATATATATATATATATATTTATATATATATTATATATTATATATTATTATATATTATATATTATAATATTATATAATAATATTAATATAATATTATATATATTATATTATAATTAAGGAATATTAAAGATTGATAACAGTACTTCTCTAATCAGTGTCTTTGCCATGTCTAACAACACTTATTTATCCCTTAAGAGTTAGGTAATTGATCTTAGTCTTGTTTTTTTAACGAGGCAAAAATTCCAGTCTAACTTAAGGTCTCATGCTTAAAATTATGCCTGTTTACCTGATAATATGCTTAACTATGATAAAATACAGCTGACATTTAGAAGAAGCGTAGTATTCCCTTCTCCTGGCATCAAATATCCGTCAGTAAGCAGCAAGAACCACAAGATGGGTCACCACTGCCCCACAGGCGCTATAGGCACAAATGTAAATAATAAAAAAATAAAAAAAAAAAAAAAAAAAAAAAAAAAAAAAAAAAAAAAAGGATCAGGATTTTTCACCGCATAAAAACATAGTATAGGTAACACATCCTCTTCTGCTCCTCCTTCGTTAGAATTCTCCACTTTACACTATTTTATTTTTTCCCGGGGGGGGGGGGAGTAAGTATTTATCTGCGTTTGTATCGTGTTTCAATCTTCGTTTTATATTTTAGTAACCTAACCTAACCTAGCTTTTCATCCTATCTAGCTATCAGTATCCCCGTTTGTGCCGCCTTCAGTATAGTGTTTCGGCATAATCTCCGTCATATATTTGTAAAGTGCGCGTCTTTACCTGTTTTAGTCATACCATACGTCAAATTCTCTACTATTATTATTTATTTTTTTTTCTCTCTCTCTCTCTTTTCTCTCTCTCTCTCTCTCTCCTCTCTCTCTCTCCCTCCTCTCTCTCTCTCTCATCTCTCTCTTTTTTTTTTCTCTCTCATATCGATTTTACATTTTCTATTTTGTCTTTTCTCTTTTTTTTCCCCCGTGCCTATACATGCCATTATCATCAGAAAAAAAAAAAAGGGGGGTTCCGCCCTTTTTCGTAAAAGCCCAAAAGAAAAATTTGGGAATCAGTACAAAAAAGGGGAAACCAAAAAAATTCCATCTTTTTCGAAATTCATTATAAAGAAAACTGGGGAAAAATTAAATATTTTTTTCCTTAAAGGATGGGAAAATTTCCTGGGGATTTTTAAAAAATTAAAAAAACCTTTTTTTAAAATCCAAAAAGGATTTGATGTCATTTTTTCAAAAAACCTTTTTCGAGCTTTCAACTAAAGGGGAACAAAAAAATAAGGGTTTTAAAACTAACGGTAAACGTTGCATCACGGGATCCCCCGGGGGGTAAAAATTTTTTTCAATGTTGTGACAAAGGGTTCATTTTTCCCCGGGGAAATGGGGTTGGGGTTTTCAAGAGGGTTTGGGCAGAGCTTTAGCCCCCCCTTTTTTGGGAGGAATATGGGTAACGAGGGGGTTGCCACCCGCCGCCAATAGGCCCCCATATAAAAAAAGGCCCCGGCCCCTTTTGCCTCGTCCCCCATTTCCAACCTTTCCACTCTTATAGGGTTGTGTGAGGCCCACTGTGACGGCTTGGGCACCCCACGTGGGGGGCTGTGTGAGTCCCCCCTTTTAAACCCTTGAAAACCAGGGTATTGTGGGGGAAACTTGTAAGTGCTTTCATCATTATTATTTTCCCGATGCCCCGGTGGGCTGTTTTTACGGGAAAGTGAGGTAGGGGGGGAAAAAGGTATGAGGTCAGTAAAAAAGCGCTTTTTTGTGATTGGGGGAAAACTTTTCAGTAAAAGCGTTGGGGGTGGTGTAAAAGGGGCTCATAAATCTCTTGGTTTTTGGGGTGAGGCTCATTAGAAGCACTCAAAGGGTTTTGTAGGGGTTTTGTATAAGACTCAGTTAGAGGGTTTTAAAAGGTTTTTGTGTTTTGAGGCCCGGGGGGTTTTAGAGAGATGGAAAGTGAGAGTGAGTGAATTTTGGAGCGCTGCGCGTGGTTTTCCCAAACCTGGGGTTTTTTCTGTGCCCGTGAATTCAAGCGTTTTTTTTTGGTTGCCCAAGGGAAATTTGGGAGTTAAGAGGGTTAATTATAAAAGGGATTTCATATTTAAATCTTTTTTTAAAAATATCCTGATTAACTTAATTAGACCCACGTTTCCTGGGGCATGGCCTGGGGTGGCGCCCCTTGTGTCCCCGCCGTGACATTTTTGGGGCGCCTCCCCAGGATCCCTCGTGAAAAGGCGTTCCCCAGATCTTCTCCCCCCTTTTAAACTTTTTTTTTCTGAGTGTAAAAAATGCCGTAACCCGGGAGCGCGAGAATAGAAGCCGCAGGGGTTGCATGAGCTGGGCCTTTTGGCAGTTTTTGGGGGAGTATTTGTAAAGTAGGAATCCTCCCCAACGGCCCCTAAAGGGTGAGGGAAGCCCGCCCGCTTCACCTGACCACGGGGTTAATTGAGTTGCGGGTTTTAAATTTAGAGATACCCAAGGTTCAGCTTGAACAGGCTAAGTGAGGCGTCCCCGGGACGTGGGGGGCCCCCAGGCGCAGCAGAGCTTACAGGGGCCGCCCCCTTTTAAACCGGTGGGAAAGGGTTTGATTTTACTCGTATCTGCGAATGGTCCCCCTTTTTTCCCCCAGAGGCGATTTTGGAAGTAATTTTCCGATCTTTTGAAAGGTAGCTAATGGCATGCCCTTCCAAAGAAATTTTGGGCCCAAAACCCTTTTGAAAAGTGAAATTAAAAAGGGAAGGCACATGTGTGTATGCCGCCCTTTCTAAAGGGCGGCTAATGAATTTTAATTTTTAAAAAAGTGCCATTCTCCAGGCCTATGAATTGTTCCCGAATGTTCCCCCAAAAGATTTCGTGTTTTTCCCGTAAATCACCAACCGACTCATTTTGAATTTCCCAAAGATTTTTTAAAAGATATTTTTCCCATCAGGGGTTTAAAAGGACAGAGAAGGTGTCAATTTTTGACCCTTTTTTAAAGTAAACAAATTTTTTGGCTTGAAAAATTCGAGAAAACGCTCGCAGGGGGCCCTCGATGAAATTTTTTTTTTCATGAGAAAGATGTTAAACGTTTTTGAGGATGCCGGGGTGAGGGCGGAAAATTTTACTTTTTTTTCATCGAGGCCCTTTTTGGGACCCCTCTCCTTTTACGGGGAGGGAAAAGAGGAACGCCCCGCATGGCGAGAGTTTTGTACCTGCGAATTTGTCCCTCCACTTATGGCAGATTTTAAAAACCCGGGCCGTCCTTTTTGGGCCTTTTTCCAAATCACGTGGTGGAGTGCCACTATTGGGGCCCTACAGGGGAAACCCCCTCGCGCGGGAATTGCTGGAAAAGGCAAAAGATTGGCCCCCCTTTAAAACCTGTTTGTTTAGCACCCGCGGCCAGGAGCCGCATGTGATGTAGCGATGGTGGGGGGGACGAGTGTTGCTCAATGCATTAATTTCCCCGGTTGGGCCGGTTTAATTTGTTTTCCACCCTCGTGAAGATCGCGCGTTGAGAGTGTCGAAAAAGGGCGCTGTGTTTTTGGGAAGGCTCTGTTCTTGAGGGCGCTGAAAAGGGCCCCAACTTTTGGGCACGTCCCAAAGGGTTTTTTTTTGTCCCAAGGTTCTGGGGAGCTCCCGGGGGGAAGCAAACTTAAAAATTTTTAAGGGATTGGGGGGCTTTGGCAACCCCTTTTATGCTTCCCAAGTCTTTTCCCCCCGGGTGGGGAAAGGGTTAAGAAGTAGCTACAGGTCACTGTTTGGTTTTTAAGTCATCCCCGCTCCTGAAGTAATTGAGTTTGGGGGCGGGTTTCATGGGCCCTTTGTTATTGGGGCCTGGTTGATCACTCCCTGTGACTGGTGTGGATTTCGTGTTTGGGGAAAATGATTTGGCCGGGGGGAAAAAATGGGGCCCCCCTTTGCCCGTCTGAAAAATCCCGGGATGGTCGCCCCCAGTGAGGTGCTCATGAGAAAGTTTGAGCGGGGGGAGCCTGAATTTTTTCTGTGTGGGGAGTTTGACCATTTGCTATGGACCCCTCGGGGGGCGGGGCCATGAGAGAGACAGAAAAGGTCTCGGCAAAAGGAAATTTTCCTGTGGGGTTAGAGAAAAGTTTTGGGCTCGAAGAGTTCTTCGAGGATTTAATTGACCCTCAAGGTTCAGGTACCATAAATACCCGGGCAAGCCCCGATCGACGTTTAAACACCGTGACACGGGGTTTGCCCCCATTTAAAGGGAATTTTTGTCAGGGGACATGAGGGGGTTTGGGGGTAAAGAGGGGATGAAACAAGTTGGGGATGTAAGTTAGTGGGAAAACTTAACACCAGTGCTAACGGTGCCCCCCCTCGTCCCCCTGCAACTTTTAAATGACCCCTTTAAAGGAGTGTTAGGGGGGTTTTTGAGGGGACCCCCTCGGGGGCGTCCCCCTTTTTGTTATCTTTTTTCCCCATTTTTGGTTTCTTGAAAACGAGGTTTTTTGGAGCGGTGGCCTTTGTGACACCCACCCCCTAATTATAGTGGGTCCCTTTTGCTGAGATTTTCACTCTTTTTGGGTATATATGGGGTTTTGAAAGGAGTGGTAGCTTTGAAATCCCCCCAGCCCAAATAGGGAAAACTCAGATTTTGGGGGTAAAAGGGAAATTGTAAAATTTTGGAATGGTGTTTCCCCAGGGCTCCCGGAAACCCCCCGTCGGGGGGCCTTGGGGTGTGGCCCCAAATAAACGGTGTCAACGCTGAGGTCCCGGGGCCCCGTTCCCCCCCCGAGTGCCGCGGAGTTTTGGGGAAAGGCACCACCCGGTCCGGCCCGGAGCTGGGGGGCAATTTGGAGCACCTGCTGGGGAGTCGAGGGGGGCCCTTTTTCGCCCTTCTGGTCCGTTTCCCCGAAGGTGTTCAGGGCCCTTCCGGGGACGCAAAAGGGGCCTCGTCCCTCGGGTTGTTGAGGGTGGGAGACACATAGGGAAATATAAAGTATTTTTTGGTTGCTTAGTGAGTGTATTTGATATGATTATATTTATGAGATGTGGAGGGGAATAAAAAAGGTTGTTTTGGATATGGTTTTTTTTAAATTTTTTTTTGGTACGAAAATTCTCACTACGAGAATTTTCTATTTTGATGGGGGAAGGGGGTGACGAAGGTTCTTTTTCCCCGTAGGGTGTTGAGGGGTCAAGATGGCCGGGGGAACGTTAGCCCCCCCCCTTTGGGGAGGAAATATGGGTAACGGAGGGTTGCCCCCCCCCCCCAATAGGCCCAACCCATAAAAAACGGTCGTGACCCTTGCCTGGGTCCCCCCTCCAAATCTTTTTCCCTCTTATGGGGTTTGTGTGGGACCATTTGTAGGGCCGGGGCACCCCCAACGTGGGGGCCCTGTTGAGTCCCTTCCTTTTCCAAACCCCTTTTTGAAAAACCGGGGTATTTTTGGAATTACCCTTTTTAAAGTGCTTTCCTTATTATTTTCCCGGATTTTCGGGTGGGCTGTTTTTTACGGAAAGTGAGAGTAGGGGGGAAGTAGGTGATGGGGCCTCTAGAAGCGCTCTTTTGGGGATTGGGGGGGATAACTTTTCAGTAGAATTTTTGGGTGTGGGGGGTATAGAGGCCCAGTAAAAAGCTCTCTTGGTTATGTAAAGGGGCCCTAAAGTAAAAGGCATTTCAAAGGGTTTTGGTATTTTATGTTAGAGACCCCAGTTAGATTTCTCTTAAAGGTTTTTTTTGTGTGTTAAAGGCCGGGAGGTTAAGAGAGACGGAAAGTGAAGTGAGTAAATTTTTTGGTAGCGCTGCGCGTGGTATCCTACCTGGGGTTTTTTCTGTGACCGTGCATTCAAGCTTTTTATTTTTGTCCCAAAGGGAAATTGGATTTAAAGGGTGTTAATTATAAAAGATTTCATATGTTGATTTTGTTTTAATATCCTGAATTAACTTAATTAGACCCCCCGTGCCCGGGGGCAGGGCCCTTGTGGTGGCGCCCTTGTGTCCCGACCGGACAATTTTATCGATGGAACAAGCCCCCAAAGAAAATTTGTTTCGAAACCCGCACAAAAAATCCCTTTTAAAAAACAGACTTACGCGCACTGAAAAAGAAAAGGGGTATTGATAGTGCCCTGCGAATTCATATTTAGCCCCCCCCGGAACCCGATTAGTTTAGTGGTGGGGGTTTTTTTGTAGTTATATATTTCATCCCCTTTATCTTTCTGCCTACGAAACTTCCATGTTCCTATCTTCTTAGGGAAAATTGGTAATCATTTTCCAACTATTTTTTTCCCAAGTAGTTGATAGTTAGAGTTGTGTTTAAAGCAGATCGCTCGTCATGGCCCAAATAGGTCTCCTGGTGTCTGTTATTCCTTTTAAATCCTATGAAAACCCTCCTCCTCCTCCTCCTCCTCTTCCTCTCCCTTTTTCCTCCCACGGGAAATAATGAATGACCCCGAAAATTAAAGCATTAAAAATACCGGAAGCGCCTCGTTTAAAATTTGAAGCCACTGAAACCCCAAAAGCTTCGATTCCTCGATTCCTCTCTTCTTCCTCCCCTCCAGCTTTTTGTCTTCCCTCCTCCAGCTCTTTGTTTTCCCCTCCTCCTCCCTCCTCCTCCTCCACTCTTTTGCCTCCTCCTCCACTCCTGCTCCCCCCTCCTCCTATTCATCTATACATTTTTACTTCCCTTTTATTTTTCCTTGGGTTTTTCCTCCCTTTCCTAAAATAATCTCCTTTATATAAAGGGTCCACCCTTTCTGGCCCCTATTTTAGCTGAAAAATTTACTCCTAATATTACCCGGAAATTGAGCTGAAATTTGACATGCAATTATGCTTTTCAAAATAAAAGGGGGGGTTTTGTAAAAAAAAATTTTTTTCATAAAAAACAAAGCCCTTAATGAGAAATTCCCACGTGATGATTTTAATTGGGTTTTGGAACGTGGCTCGCTGCCAATTCCGCCGCAAAAACTGAGCCCCAAAAACCAAAAGGGGGCCCGAGGCTGGGGTCCCATACTTTTATGTATATGGGAAACAGTAAGTACGGGAAGATTAATTTTATTTTGGGGCTCGCTTCGCTCGCTGCCCCTTACCATAAAACCCCTGGAAAACCAAATTTCCCGGGGGGAAAAAGTGATAACTACTCCTTTAAAAATTGTCGGGTTGAGGGTGAAAATTTCCATGCCAGTATGCTGTCCAAAAACAATGGGGGGTTTCGGAAGAATTTTTTTTCGTAAAACCCCGCCCTTAATGATAATTCCCTAAACTAAACTCCCAAATTTTGTTGGATTGAAACTGACATTCGACATGAAATAGTGCTGCAAAAAAATGGGGGGCGTAAAACAACTTGTTGCTTTTGAATTTCCCTTAATGAGTAAAATTTAAAGTAAAGATTTAATTTGGCCCGGAACGTGGCTCGCTGTCACGTTCCAGCCGGGAAGAATGAGCCAAAGCAAAGGGGGGCCCAAAGGGTGGACCCTCCTATACTTGATACACTTTTTGGCGGAAACTTGGTTTTCCCAAAGGGGCTTTTTGGTAAGCGACAAAAGTCGAATGTCAATAACCTACTACTACACTACTACCCACTAAAACTAAATACTACTACTGCTCTACTACTACTACTACTCTAATACTGCTACTATATCAAATTTTAAAACGTCCAGCCTCTGGCCCCTTTTTTTTGTTTTTTTTTTTTCTCAGTTCCCTTTCGGCTGGAACGTGACAGCGGGGCCACTTCCAGCCAATTTAAAAAATTACGTGAATTTTCCTTAAGGGGTTGTTTTTTAATGCAAACAGTTTTTTTTTTAAGACCCCCCCTTGATTTTTTACCCCACTCTTTCTGTCCCATTTCAAACTCAATCCACAATAAATTGGAGTAGTTTTTCGCATTTACTCAAATTTAAGGGGGTTGTTTTCGCAAAAAAATTTTTTCCGACACCCCCAAATTTTTTTGACAAACACACTTTTCAAAATTTAATATCAGCTCAATCCGTAATAAAATTTTGGAAATATTTAACACTTTTTGGGGGGGAACTTGGGTTTCCCCGGGCTTATGGAAGCGACAGCGAGCGAAGCGAGCTGTTAACTACTCTACTACTAAATACACTGTTCCCCCTCCTTGGGTTGGGTTTACTAAAAACCCAAACCTCCCGGGTTTCCTCTCATTCTGTAAAACCTTTTACTTTTTATTAATGCAAACCAACCCCCAACTTCGTTAATACTTCCCTTATTCCCCCTAAACTAAAACCCAACCTAACCTAAACCCGACCTAAACCCAAACCCAATCTAACCTAACCCCCCCCACCTAACCTAAACCCAACCCCAACCCTAAAACCCGCCTAACCTAAACCTGACCTAACCTAAAACCCGACCTAACCTTAAACCCGACCTGACCTAACCTCAACCAACCTAACCTAAAACCCAACCTTTAAACCCAACCCCAACCTAAACCCCAAACCCAACCTAACCTAACCTAATCAACCTAACCTAACCTAACCGGGCCTAACCTAACCTGACCTAAACCCAACCTAACCAAACCCAACCTAACCTAATCAAACCCAACCCCAACCCCAAAACCCGACCCCAACCTAACCTAACCTAACCTAACCCAACCTAACCTAACCTTAAAAAATCAGGGCATTCCAGCCTTAGCCCCCCCTTTTTTAAATTTGTTTTTTTCTCATCTCTTAATTATTCTAAAAATTGGGATATACCCCCCTCTTCCCTTTTTCCTCCTCCCGCCTCCGATCCCCGAGTCCCCCTTTCCCCCTCCTCCCCCTCCTCCGCCTCCTCCTCCTCCCCCTCCCCCCTCCTCCTCTTTTTTCTTTTCCCAAACTACCCGTCACCCAAAAAACTCCATCCTCCTCATTTTTTTTTTTTTACAACCTTCTCCCACTATTTTTTCCCCCTCCCCCTCGTCCCCTATACCCCAAACCACCACCCCCACCTTTTCTTCTTTTTTCTTCCCTGCCTTTTCCCTCATAACCGTCGTCTCGCATGGTCATCTCATTTTTCCCCAAAGATTCTTCTGGGTTTCCCATTCAATCTCGAAAGGGGGAGGAGGTTAAAAAAGGATTACAAAGGAAACACAACCCGCAACCAAACCCATTTGGTTTTTTTTCAAGGCTTTTTCTTTAACTACACTACACTAACTTTTGAAAAAAGGGGAAAGGATAGGAAAATAGAAAGGGTCCTCCCCACCCACCCTCCCTCCAGCCAAAAACTGGCCGGAAATTAAAGGGGTTTCCCTGCAAATATTAAAAACTGCTGGAATTTGTGAGGAAATTTTAAAGCTTAATCTATGGCTAAAATAAAATACTATTTTTTTGGGGGTAAATTTTTTTGTGGGTTGTAGATTGGGCTGTTTTGCGTTTTTTTGTAAAGGGGTGAACAAGTGTGGGGTTCAAGGGTTGCCCGGAAACCTTGCCCCGGCGCTTTCTTGGGGCAGCAGTCAAAACAGGCCCCAACTCCGTTCATTTCCCCTGCGGATTGTTTTCTTTCCCTTTTAGGGCGGGGGCCCCCACACCCTTTAAAGGCCCCCTGCAGCATTTACCCCCGGGACCTTAAATCCCGATGGTGGGCACTAAATTTCAGGACCCCCTTAAATGGGCCCAACCCTTTCCCGGTCGAGAGTAGTTTGTGGGGAACCCCTTAACTCGGGGCTTCTGTGTGTGTTTTTAGGTCTAATGTAGTGGGTTTTTTTTAGGGCCCCAGTGTGGAAGTTTTAAGGGGGGTGCGGCAGCCTTGCCTGGCGCTTTCTTGGGGGGCGCATTTAATCAGGCCCCAGCTCCGTTTTAAACCACTTCGGGATTTCACTTTCCAAGTAGGACGCCGTTCACCTTTTTTTTTCCCCCCGCAGCAGTGACCCCTGGTATTAAAAACCCCCATGGTGGTCACTAACCCGCAGGCCCTTACGGAAAACCCCAGTCCCCTCACAGGCCCAAAAATTGTAGTATGACCGTTTACTCCCGGGGGTGTCTGAGACGTGGGGGGAGGGGGTTTGTAGACGCGCCCCCGCCAAAACATTTTTTTGCAAAGAGGTAAGTTCTAAAGGGCCCCCGAAAATAAATTTTTTATTCCAGATAAACAGTGCAACCGGGGATTTGATATTTAAAAATTTATCGAGGGATTTTTTAAAAGATTCTATTGTATTTGATTTTAAATACTTCCCGAGGGCAGCCCATTTCCTAACGTTTTCAAACACGGTTTGTGAGAATAAATTTTGGGTTCGTTTCCCTTAAAACCGTTTCCTGCTTATTTAAAACCGTTGGTTTTTTGTTGACTTGACCGGTCTAGGGGTAAAAGATTTTTGGGACCCCGTTTTTTTAAAACCATTAAATTTTTAAAAACTTCGATGAGGTCACCTCTTTTCCTTTGTTTTGTTTTTGGGGAAAAAGTTTAATTTTTTTGAGGGCCCATTTTTGGGACGATTTTTTTACGCAATCTAGGGATCATTTTGGGGGGGGGGGACTGTGGGGCTGTTTTTTTTCTATTTATCTATGTCCTTTTTTTTAAAAAGGTGACCAAACTGCACACAGTTTCCTTTGATGGGGGCGAACAAACCAGTTAAAAAAAGTGAGTATAAAATTTTTTTTAGATTTGAAACCGAAAGTTCGTCCCAAAAAAGCCAAACCCAAATTTTTTTGCAGTTTTTTTACCTTATAAAATTTTGGGGGTTTTGGGTTTTAGATCTTTCGAGATTAAAAACGCCTAAAAAACTTTTTTTTTTATCCCACTTGTTATTTTTGGAAAAAGTTTTATACGTTAAATTTTTATGAGGGTTTTTATTACCGAATTTAGTACATGGCATTTTACTACATATCCTACATTGAGGAGGAGGGGAAGGGGGAGGAGGAGGGGGGAGGGGGAGGAGGAGGAAGTATTTCAAAACAACAGCAACCCGCTCCCATAAATTTTATGCACGTAATTTTAAAATCATTCGGGGTTTTTAATATCATTTTTAATGTAATTCTAATTCTTATGTTGTTTTTTTCCCGTTGCTAGTACTACTACTTACCTACTACTACTACTGTACTGCTACTCTGCTACTACTAATACTACTAATTTCTACTTTCTACTACTACTACTACTACACTAACTACTAAATAACTACTACTTTCCCCACTAAATACTACTCCCCTTTCGCTACTTTCTACTACTACTACTTTCTACTTCTACTACTACTACTACTTTTACGTTACTTCTGCTTTCTCCCACTACTACTACTACTACCTACTAAATACTTTCACTACTACTACACTACTACTACTACTTTCTTACCTACACTACTACTACCCATACTGCTACCCACTACTACTACTACTACTACCCACTACTACTACTTTCTACTACACTACTACCTACTGTACCCGCTGCACTACTACTACTACTAAATATACTACTAAAACTATACTACTACTAACCCACCACTTCCCAATACTACTCCCACTTACCTACTACTAAATGCTACTATACTACTACTACTACTACTTTCTAAATACTACTACTACTACTAAATAAATGCTACTACTTTCCCACTACTAATACTCTCCTTTCTACTACTACTACTACTACTACTGACTGCTACTACTTTCTGCTACCCAATACTACTACTACTACTACTACTACTATTACCCTTTCCCATACTGCTACTACCCATAAATGCTACACTACACTACTACTACTACTACTTCTATACTACTACTACTACTAAATCTACTAAATACTGCTACTACTACTACACTGCTACTACTGCTAACTACTACTATTACTGCTATAAATACTTTTCACTACTGCTACTACACTACTTACCTACTACTCTACTACTATACTGCTACTACTACTACACTAAATAAATACTAACTACTGCTACTTTCTGCTACTACTAACCCACTAAACTACTATACTACTACTATACTAATACTTAAAGGGGCCCCAAAGGGGTTTAGTTCTCGACCTCCTTTGGCGAAAAGTTTTAGTGGGGAATATCGGAGAGATTGAAAGGCTATGAAAAAAACCCCTTTTCGACAAAAAATCCTTAAAGCCAAAAGGCAAAAAAAAAAAAAAATTAAAATTTTGGGCCATAAAATTAAAAATATCGTCCCCCTAACTAAAAGAACCCCAAAAAAAGGGAAATTTTGTTTAAAAATTTTTTATGGTTGTTTTAGTATGTGAAAGTGATTTTTATATTCATGTATCTAAATTGAGAGAGAGGAAAAGAGAGAGAGAAGAGAGAGAGGGAGGGGAGAGGGGAGAGAGAGAGGGGAGAGAGAGAGAGAGGGGAGGGGCCCAGGGGGGCGGGGGGGGGGGGGGAGGAAGGAAAAAGAGAGAGAGAGAGAGAGGAAAAATTAATTATATATAATATATATATATATATAATTAAAATATATATATATTATATATATATATATATATATAATTATATATATTCTATATATATATTATATATATTATATAGTTATATATTATTAGTCATTTTATATTATATATTATATATAATATTATATCATATATATTATATTTAATTCAGGAATATTAAAGATTGATAACAGTACTTCTCTAATCAGTGTCTTTGCCATGTCTAACAACACTTATTTATCCCTTAAGAGTTAGGTAATTGATCTTAGTCTTGTTTTTTTAACGAGGCAAAAATTCCAGTCTAACTTAAGGTCTCATGCTTAAAATTATGCCTGTTTACCTGATAATATGCTTAACTATGATAAAATACAGCTGACATTTAGAAGAAGCGTAGTATTCCCTTCTCCTGGCATCAAATATCCGTCAGTAAGCAGCAAGAACCACAAGATGGGTCACCACTGCCTACAGGCGCTATAGGCACAAATGTAAAAAAAAAAAAAAAAAAAAAAAAAAAAAAAAAAAAAAAAAAAAAAAAAAAAAAAAAAAAAAAAAAAAAAAAAAAAAAAAAAAAAAAAAAAAAAAAAAAAAAAAAAAAAGGATCAGGATTTTTCACCGCATTAAAAACAATAGTATAGGTAACACATCCTCTTCTGCGTCTCCTTCGTTAGAATTCTCCACTTTACACTATTTTATTTTTTCCCGGGGGGGGGGGGAGTAAGTATTTATCTGCGTTTGTATCGTGTTTCAATCTTCGTTTTATATTTTAGTAACCTAACCTAACCTAGCTTTTCATCCTATCTAGCTATCAGTATCCCCGTTTGTGCCGCCTTCAGTATAGTGTTTCGGCATAATCTCCGTCAATATATTTGTAAAGTGCGCGTCTTTACCTGTTTTAGTCATACCATACGTCCAATTCTCTACTATTATTATTTTTTTTTTTTTTTCTCTCTCTCTCTCTCTCTCTCTCTCTCTCTCTCTCTCTCTCTCTCTCTCTCTCTCTCTCTCTCCAATCATACTACTATTTTGTCTTTGCTATTTTTTTTCGCGTGCGTCTACATACATATGCGCATTCTTCACTTCTTGTTTTCTTCACTTTCTATTCTGTCTGCATGGGTTTGGGTGACGCTTCCTCCTCCTCCTCCTCCTCCTCCTCCTCCTCCTCCTCCTCCTCCTCATGCCGTTCAATTCTGGTCGCCCTGTTTCGTAAAAGACCAAGCAAAATTGGAATCAGTACAAAGAAGAGCAACCAAACAAATTCCATCTCTGCGAAATTCATCTTATGAAGAGAGACTGCGGAAAATTAATATGTTTTCCTTAAAGGATCGTAGAATCCGTGGGGACTTGATAGAAACCTTTAAGATCCTAAAAGGATTTGATGTCATTAATCAAGAGAACCTATTCGAGCTTTCAACTCAAGTGACAACAAGAAATAATGGTTTAAAACTAAACGGTCAACGTTGCATCACTGATCTCCGTAAAAATTATTTCAATGTTGTGACGAAGGTTCATATTTCCCGCGTATGTGTTGAGAGGTCAAGATGGCCGGGGCAGAGCGTTAGCCCCGCCCCTTTGGAGGAAATATGGGTAACGAGAGGGTTGCCACCCGCCGCCAGATAGGTCACCCATATAAAACAGGTCGTGACCCTTGCCTCGTCCCCCACTCCAATCATTTCCACTCTTATAGGGTTGTGTGAGGAGCCACTGTGACGGCGTGGGCACACCACGTGGGAGGCTGTGTGAGTCCTCCTTTCTAACCCTTGATACCAGGGTATTGTGAGTATCTTGTAAAGTGCTTTCATCATTATTAGTTCACCGATGTCGGGTGGGCTGTATTTACGGAAAGTGAGAGTAGAGGGAAGTGGGTTTGATGAGGCTCAGTAGAAAGCGCTCTTTGTGATTGGGAGGATAACGTTCAGTAGAAGCGTTGTGTGGTGTATAGAGGCTCAGTAGAAGCTCTCTTGGTTATGTGATGAGGCTCAGTAGAAGCACTCTAAGGTTGTATGTTATGTATAGAGACTCAGTTAGAAGTGCTCTTAGGTGTTTTTGTGTGTTGAGCCGGAGGTTAAGAGAGAGACGGAAAGTGAGAGTGAGTGAGATTTTGGTAGCGCTGCGCGTGATATCCCTACCTGCGATTTTTCTGTGACCGTGCATTCAAGCGTTTATTTGTTGTACCAAGGAATTGGAGTTAAGTGTTAATTATAAAAGGGATTTCATATGTTGATCTTGTTTTAAATATCCTGAATTAACTTAATTAGACCCACGTGTCCCTGGGGCATGGCCTGGGGTGGCGACCTTGTGTCACCGACCGTGACAATGTGATCGATGGAACAAGTTACCAGCAAATGTTGTCGAAGCCAGCACAATAACTACATTTAAAAACAGACTTGACGCGCACTGTAAAGTAAATGGGTATTGATAGTCCCCTGCGAATTCATATTAGTCCCCCGGATCGATTAGTTGTATTTGGTATGGTAGTTGTAGTTAGTTATTTCATACCCTATCTTTTCTGCACTACGAAACTTCCATGTTCCTATCTTCTTTAGGGACATGGTATCATTTTCCAACTATTTTCTTGCAAGTAGTTGATAGTTAGTAGTATGTAGTTTCAGCAGATACGCTCGTCATGGACCAATAGGTCTCCTGGTGTCTGTTATTCCTATGTAATCCTATGTAATCCTATGTAATCCTCCTCCTCCTCCTCCTCCTCTTCCTCTGCCTTCTCCTCCCACAGGAAATAATGAATGACCCCGTAAATTGAGCAGGTGAAAATACCAGGAAGGCGCCTCGCTTAAAGTTGAAGCCACTGCATCACAAGCTTCAGATTCCTCGATTCCTCTCTTCTTCCTCCTCCTCCAGCTCTTTGTCTTCCTCCTCCAGCTCTTTGTCTTCCTCCTCCAGCTCTTTGTCTTCCTCCTCCTCCTCCTCCTCCTCCTCCAGCTCTTTGTCCTCCTCCTCCAGCTCCTGCTCCTCCTCCTCCTATTCATCTATACATGTTTACTTCCCGTTTATTATCTTGGTTGTCATCCCGTCCCTAATAATAATCTCCATCAAGTATAGACGTCCAGCCTCTGGCCCCTACTTTAGCTGTAAACTACTCCTAAATATTATCGGATTGAGCTGAAATTTGACATGCAAGTAGTGCTGTCAAAATCAACGGGGGTCTGTAAAATAAACTTTTTGCATAGAACAAGCCCTTAATGAGTAATTCACGTGATGAGTTAATTGGCTGGAACGTGGCTCGCTGTCACGTTCCAGCCGCAAGAACTGAGCCAAAAGCAAAGGGGCCAGAGGCTGGACGTCTATACTTGATGTATATGGGAAACAAGTAAGTAGCGGGAAGATATAAGTGTTATTGGCAGCTCGCTTCGCTCGCTGCCGCTTACCATAAGACCCGTGGAACCAAGTTTCCGCCAAAAAGTGTATAACTACTCCTAAATATTGTCGGATTGAGCTGAAATTTGACATGCCAGTAGTGCTGTCAAAATCAATGGGGTTGTCGGAAGAATTTTTTTTGCGTAAAACAAGCCTTAATGAGAAATTTAGCGTAAAATACTCCTAATTATTGTTGGATTGAGCTGACATTCGACATGAAAAGTAGTGCGGGTAAAAATAAATGGGGGTCTGTAAAACAAATTTGTTGTTTAGAATAACCCCTTAATGAGTAATTCACGTAATGAGTTAATTGGCTGGAACGTGGCTCGCTGTCACGTTCCAGCCGCAAGAACTGAGCCAAAAAGCAAAGGGCCAGAGGCTGGACGTCTATACTTGATACACTTTTTGGCGGAAACTTGGTTCCACGGGTCTTATGGTAAGCGACAATGTCGACAATGTCAATAACCTACTACTACTACTACTACTATACTACTACTACTACTACTACTACTACTACTGCTACTACTACTACTACTACTACTACTACTGCTACTACTATCAAGTATAGACGTCCAGCCTCTGGCCCCTTTGCTTTTGGCTCAGTTCTTGCGGCTGGAACGTGACAGCGAGCCACGTTCCAGCCAATTAACTCATTACGTGAATTACTCATTAAGGGCTTGTTCTATGCAAACAGTTTGTTTTACAGACCCCCGTTGATTTTGACCGCACTACTTGCATGTCGAATTTCAGCTCAATCCGACAATAATTAGGAGTAGTTTACGCATATTACTCATTAAGGGCTTGTTTTACGCAAAAAGTTTCTTCCGACGACCCCCATTGATTTTGACAGCACTACTTGCATGTCAAATTTCAGCTCAATCCGATAATATTTAGGAGTAGTTATACACTTTTTGGCGGAAACTTGGTTCCACGAGTCTTATGGTAAGCGACAGCGAGCGAAGCGAGCTGTTAACTACTACTACTACTACTACACATGTTCCCGTCCTTGATGTTGGTTCACTAAGCCAGATTCCTCCCGCTTTCCTCTCATTCTGTAATACCTTCACGTTCCGTATTAATGCAAACCAACCCTCCAACTTCGTTAATACTTCCCTTATTCCCGCCTAAACTAAACTAAACCTAACCTAACCTGACCTAACCTAACCTAATCTAACCTAACCTAACAACCTAACCTCAACCTAACCTAACCTAACCTAACCTAACCTAATCTAACCTGACCTAACCTGACCTGACCTAACCTCAACCTAACCTAACCTAACCTAACCTAACCTAACCTAACCTAACCTCAACCTAACCTAACCTAACCTAATCTAACCTAACCTAACCTAATCTAACCTAACCTCAACCTAACCTGACCTAACCTAACCTGACCTAACCTAACCTAACCTAACCTAACCTAACCTAACCTAACCTAACATCAGTCATTCCCGCCTTAAGAACCGCTTTTTAATTAGTTTTTTTCTCATCTCTTAATTATTCTATAATTGTATATACCTCCTCTTCTTTCTCCTCCTCCAGCCTCCGATCCACGAGTCCTTCCTCCTCCTCCTCCTCCTCCTCCTCCTCCTCCTCCTCCTCCTCTTCTTCTTCCAAGCTACCCGTCACTCACACTCCATCCTCCTCATTTTTTTTGTTACAACCTTCTCCTCACTATTTTTCCTCGTCCCCTCGTCCTCCTATACCACAAACCACCACCACCACCTTCTTCTTCTTCTTCTTCCCTGCTTTACCCTCATAACCGTCTGTCATCGTCATTGTCACTCTCAGTTTCTCACAAAGATTCTTACTGTTTCTATTCATCTCGAGGAGGAGGAGGATTACAAAGGATTACAAAGGAAACACAAACAGCAACAGACCGATAGGTCCTTACAAGGCTGTTTGCTTTAACTACACTACACTAACTAGATGATAAGAGAGAAAGGATAGGAAAGTAGAAGGCTCCTCCCCACCCACCCATCCCTCCAGCCCAAAGCTGGGCCCGGGAAAAGAAGGGATCCAGCAGTATAGAAAAACTGCATGGAAATTTTTGAGGAAAGTTTAAAGCTGTAATCTATGGCTAACTACTACTATTTTGGGGGTAGGTTTAGTGCTTGATAGATTGGGCATGTTATGCGTGTTTTGTAATGGTGGGGAACCACAGTGTGGAGGTTCAAGGGGGTGTGCGGCAGCCTTGCCTGGCGCTTTCTTGGGAGGCAGCAGTCAATCAGGCCCCAGCTCCGTTCAATCCACTGCGGATTTGTGTACTTTCCATGTAGGACGCCGTACACTTTAATGCCTCCTGCAAGCAGTGACCCCTGGTACCTTAAATCCCGATGGTGGTCACTAATTGACAGGACCCCTTTCTGGGCCACCCAAACCCCTCACAGGTCGAGAGTAGTAGTGGTAACCGTTTACTTTGGGCTATCTGTG
>JACEEZ010020120.1:594569-597069 GCA_016584305.1 Chionoecetes opilio
AAACAGGTCATATCTATAAAATCTTGTCTATATTCATTAAAATCGTCTAATGGTAGTCAAATAACGTTCTGGGACTCAAGGGGTTAAGTCTTCTTCCCTATTCTTCCCTCTTTCTTCCTCGGCATATCACTGGTCTAAGTGGTCTTCCTGCTTGCACTTCTCTTCCTTCCCTTCCTTGCTCTTCTCTTCCTCTTCTCCCTCCCATGTGTAAAGGAAGAGAGACATACAGAAGCAACAGGAGTCAACAATAAGATAAAAAGGTTTGCCGATCTCTTTTTTTTTTGGGGGGGGGGGGGGGGTAAAAAAGAAAGCAAATAGAAAGTTGGGTTTTTGTGGCTAGAAAGTCTGACAGCGAAAAACGAGGAGTTATTGCCAGGCTTGTGTGTGGTGTGTGTGTGTGTGTGTGTGTGTGTGTGTGTGTGTGTGTGTGTGTGTGGTGTGTGGTGTGTGTGTTAGTGTGGTGTGGTGTGTGTGTGTGGTGGGAGAGAGAGAGAGAGAGAGAGAGAGAGAGAGAGAGAGAGAGAGGAGAGAGAGAGAGAGAGAGAGAGAGATGAACACACAAAGTGTAAAGTTGGCGGCCAATCGGTGGAGACTGTCGAAGCCCACCCCGCTGAGGCTAGTGATACCGTGACTAGTGACAGCAACAGTGCCTCAACAAACACTTTAGTGATGCATATATGTATATAATGTTAGTTTTTAGGTCTTTATATTTATGTGTATATAGCTATATTTACTTGCCCTTAAGATAGGTAGCACATGACAGTGCACCTTTGGGCTTCCTGTATATGTATGTTTGAAAAAAAAAGAAAAAAAAAAAAAAAAAGAGAGAGCGAGAGAGAGAGAGAGAGAGAGAGAGAGAGAGAGAGAGAGAGAGAGAGAGGAGAGAGGAGAGAGAGAGAGAGAGAGAGAGAGAGAGAGAGAGAGAGAGAGAGAGAGCACTATAACATCATTATCACCTCCACCGAAAACCGAAAAATAAAACAAAATAGATGAAAATAAAATAATGAAAGAAGGAAAGTAAGAAATGTTGAAATCCCTCGTGCTCTAATTAATAAAAAAAAAAATATATATATGACAATACCCAACATTTATCTATTTATTTATTCATTAATTCATCCATTTATCTGTTATGAGAAAACCATCGAAAATATGAGTACAAAATTATCGAATATAAGCGTGTAAATAAATGGAACCAAAACAAAGTAAGCGCGAAAATAAATGAAATCAAAACAAAGCGCGAAAATATATGAAATCAAAACAAAGTAAGCGTGAAAATAAATGGAACCAAAACAAAGTAAGCGCGAAAATAAATGAAATCAAAACAAAGTAAGCGCGAAAATATATGAAACCAAAACAAAGTAAGCGCGAAAATATATGAAACCAAAACAAAGTAAGCGCGAAAATAAAAAAAATAAAAACAAAGCGCGAAAATATATGAAACCAAAACAAAGTAAGCGCTAAAATATATGAAACCAAAACAAAGTAAGCGCGAAAATATATGAAACCAAAACAAAGTAAGCGCGAAAATAAATGAAACCAAAACAAAATAAGCGCGAAAATAAATGAAACCAAAACAAAGTAAGCGCGAAAATAAATGAAATCAAAACAAAGTAAGCGCGAAAATAAATGAAACCAAAACAAAGTAAGCGCGAAAATAAATGAAACCAAAACAAAGTAAGCGCGAAAATAAATGGAACCAAAACAAAGTAAGCGCGAAAATATATGAAACCAAAACAAAGTAAGCGCGAAAATAAATGAAACCAAAACAAAATAAGCGCGAAAATAAATGAAACCAAAACAAAGTAAGCGCGAAAATAAATGAAATCAAAACAAAGTAAGCGCGAAAATAAATGAAACCAAAACAAAGTAAGCGCGAAATAAATGAAACCAAAACAAAGTAAGCTGGAAAATAAATGGAACCAAAACAAAGTAAGCGCGAAAATAAATGAAACCAAAACAAAGTAAGCGCGAAAATAAATGAAATCAAAACAAAGTAAGCGCGAAAATAAATGAAACCAAAACAAAGTAAGCGCGAAAATAAATGAAACCAAAACAAAGTAAGCGCGAAAATAAATGGTACCAAAACAAAGTAAGCGCAAAAATAAATGGAACCAAAACAAAGTAAGCGCGAAAATAAATGGAACCAAAACAAAGTAAGCGCGAAAATAAATGGAACCAAAACAAAGTAAGCGCGAAAATAAATGGTACCAAAACAAAGTAAGCGCGAAAATAAATGGAACCAAAACAAAGTAAGCGCGAAAATAAATGCAACCCAAACAAAGTAAGCGCGAAAATAAATGCAACCAAAACAAAGTAAGCGCGAAAATATATGAAACCAAAACAAAGTAAGCGCGAAAATAAATGAAACCAAAACAAAATAAGCGCGAAAATAAATGAAACCAAAACAAAGTAAGCGCGAAAATAAATGAAATCAAAACAAAGTAAGCGCGAAAATAAATGAAACCAAAACAAAGTAAGCGCGAATATAAATGAAACCAAA
>JACEEZ010020120.1:602069-692069 GCA_016584305.1 Chionoecetes opilio
AAGCTCCGCACACTTATACCCTTAAACTAACTATGGGAGCTTTGTGAAGGGCAAAGAGCGAGGAGGGGAAGGAAAGGGGAGGAAAGAGGGAGAATGAAGGTGAATCTGCAGGTCTCCCCCTACCCCCCAGTCCCCAGTCTTCCCCCTTACTTAAAAAATTCAAGGCTCCCTCAGCACTCTCCCCTCGCCGTCCCCTCTCCGTCCCACTGCCTCCTAAAGAAGAAGTGAGGGAATACATTGGCGATACTGAAACCGGTCCATGTAAAGCAAGCGTCAGGGAAGAGGGGAAACGGGAGGTAGGGGAGTGTTGGAGGGAGGGGAGACGAGGGTACATTTGAGGGAGGGAGGGAGAAGGGGAAGCAGGAGGGAGGGAAATGTGGGAGGGATGAAGGAAAGAGGGAAAAAGGGAGGGATAGGGAAATATTTGAGGGGAGAAAAGCTGGGAGGGATGAAGGAAGGAGGGAAAAAAGGAGGCATAGGAAAATATTTGAGGGGAAAAAAGCTGGGAGGGATGAAGGAAGGAGGGAAAATGGGAGGGATAGGAAAATATTTGAGGGGAAAAAAGCTGGGAGGGATGAAGGAAGGAGGGAAAAAAGGAGGGATAGGAAAATATTTGAGGGGAAAAGAGCTGGGAGGGATGAAGGAAGAAGGAAAAAAAGGAGGCATAGGAAAATATTTGAGGGGAAAAAAGATGTGGAAGATGGAAATATGGTGAGAAAAGAATACGTGGGAGGAAAGTTTGGAAGGAATGAAGAGTGAAGGGGAGGAAGAGGGGATGAGTGAAGGGGAGAGTTGAAGGGGCAGGATGGAAAGGGTGTGTAAGGGGAGATGGAATAGGGAGAGAGAGAGAGAGAGAGAGAGAGAGAGAGAGAGAGAGAGAGAGAGAGAGAGAGAGAGGAGAGAGAGAGAGAGAGGAGAAGAGAGAGAGAGAGAGAGAGAGGAGAGAGAGAGAGAGAGGGAGAGAGAGAGAGTACAGTATAATCATATAGAAATAAACCTTGCCTGCAGCCCTAAAACAATGCAAAGTAAAGATATTTAGGAGATATAGTTGGTGATATAATTGCAACGACAAGTTATAGAATGAGATGGAGAAGACGCAAATACAGGAAAACGCTGATAAAAGTATGTATATCTTAATAATAATTACTTCAAAATCCACGAATTACTAAAGTGAGGAGAAATTCTAGGATCAATTTATGTACTTCTCTCTCTCTCTCTCTCTCTCTCTCTCTCTCTCTCTCTCTCTCTCTCTCTCTCTCTCTCTCTCTGTGTCTCTCAAATGTCGACAATAGCAATTTTGTTCTTATTTCGATTTTGGGTGTTGGCCTCTCTCTCTCTCCCTCTCTCTCTCTCTCTCTCTCTCTCTCTCTCTGTCTCTCACCTGGCGTGCGGGCGTCGGTGTGTGTGTGTGTGTGTGTGTGTGGGGGGGGGGGGGGGGGGGGGGTCGAAGCAGCACCTTGCAACCCACCTGTTACCCTGCCCGTCAACTCGCTCGGTTAAAGCTGCCGTAACATCACCTACCGACCCGGGCCTTCCTTGCGCCTCGGAGGGGGTTCGAAGAGGAGGAGGAAAAAAGAGGAGGAGGAGGGGAGGAGGAGGAGGAGGAGGAGGAGGAGGAAGGAGGAAAGGGAGGAAGGGAGGAGGAAGAAGAGGAGGAGGAGGAGGAGGAGGAGGAGGAGGAGGAGGAGGAGGAGGAGGAGGGGAAATGTCGGGTTGATGGGAGAGCAGAGTCCAAAGAAGGTCTGAGAGAGGTGAGAGAGGGTTGAGAGTAAGGGGAGATGGAATAGAGAGAGAGAGAGAGAGAGAGAGAGAGAGAGAGAGAGAGAGAGAGAGAGAGAGAGAGAGGGAGACCCGCCAACCAACATAGTATCATTCAGCACAGGAAGCGTTTTAATTTCCTTCATTCCTACCCCCCTTCTCTCTTTTCTCTCTCTCTCTCTCTCTCTCTCTCTCTCTCTCTCTCTCTCTCTCTCTCTCTCTCTCTCTCTCTCTCTCTCTCTCTCTCTTTCTCTCTATCTGTGTGTCTCTTTACTCTATTTACTGAATTGTGAGTCTTATCGTTACCCCTAAAAATCTTATCTTTATTATTAATTATCAGCAAAATAAAATATAATGGTCACCAAGAAATAATTAAGTTACCCTTCACCACACTACACTGTTAAATTCCCTCCTTATCATCATCACCTCAGAGTGTGTGTGTATTTTGAAATATCTTTTCCCCCTTCACTGCAGCTGCTCGACAGGCCTTCGCTTTTCTATGCTATCAGTAAATTATTTTTCGTTATATTTTTATACTACATATGTGCAGCGAAAACCCGTCGTAGGGGTTGAATAACTTTTAGAAACAGAAAATAAAAACTTTAAAGGTGACACCCTGTATAAACTCTGAGAGAGAGAGAGAGAGAGAGAGAGAGAGAGAGAGAGAGAGAGAGAGAGAGAGAGAGAGAGAGAGAGAGAGAGAGAGAGAGAGAGAGAGAGAGAGAGAGAGAGAGAGAGAGAGAGAGAGAATGTCACCTGAGTTTTTTCCAATGAAGCGTGAAAAGAAGGAAAAGGAGGAAGCTTTGGTGACTTACGTAGTAGGTGGATGAGAGAGAGAGAGAGAGAGAGAGAGAGGAGAGAGAGAGAGAGAGAGAGAGAGAGAGAGAGAGAGAGAGAGTTGACGGTGACTATGCCTATCACCCTGTTAGTGCCTCAAAAGTGCTACCTAGACCGTCGGGTGAGTTAGGTCTCCCCTCCGTAACCACATGATGATGATAATGATGAACAAGAAGAATAAGAGGATGATAATAATGATGATGATAAAAGGATTCCACAGTCACTGGTTCGCGAGTTTAATAACGTCTCCGGAACAAACACAGATGCCATTGCCCTAAAATGAGGTTCTGAACGAAATTAAAGTTGAACGCTACTTAGAACATTAGTATTACTCCATTTACCCTTAAATGTTACGTTTTCTTCGTACCAGAATTTTTTTTTTAAAGTCTGCGCGGCTTTTGTGGCAGGCTAAAGCATTTACTGAACCGGTGTTTTCAGTGAATTTAATGCATGAAAATACTTGCTAATAGAAAATATTGATGAAATAAGACCGTTGGGAAAGGAGCAGAAGATAACTCTAGAGTTTGATTTCACAAGTTTCCACTTTTCCCACATGTATTCAAATTTGACATGTTGAAAAGCTTTAAGCCCCCTTCACACATTCCATAATGGAACCACGAACGCGCCAACAATGCAATGCGCAACGCCGTCATGGTCCTGGTTATGGGTCCATCGTGACCGATCGTGACGCTCGTGACGCGCTCTGCCGAGGCCACGAAAAGTTAAGCTCCCGTCACACATTCCATAATCGAACCACGATAGCGCCACCAATTTGATTATTGACGCTATCGTGAAATTTGACCACGATAAACGCAGACCACGATAGCCTCACAACAATGTCACGCTGCCTGTACGTATGTGTCATGATGGTCGTAAGATGGTCACGATGGAGTCATGATAGCTGTAAGACTACAATCACGAATGGAAAATCAACGGTCATTTTGTCGTCACGACAGAGCTACGATAACCACGACTGTGCCATGACGGTGCCATGAACGTAGCACGATAGCGTCAAGAGCCTCACATGTGGGTGGATGTTGCCATGGTGATGGAGAAGGAAGGGGCGGTAGAGATAAAGGTGGGGGAAACCCAGGTTGGGTACGTGTTGGTGATAGAGAAGGGGGGAAACGGGGGAGGGGGGTTGTAATAAAGAAGGGGGTGTTGCTGGGGAAACGGGGGGGAGGAGGGTTGGGGATGGAGAAGGCGTTGTGGTGTTGGTGGGGGGATATGAGTGGTTACAAGGGGGTGGGTGGCATCTCCACGTGCTTAGGGAGTAGGGGGTAGGAAGTAGGGGGAGGGTGGTGTCACCACGTGATGAGGGAGTAGGAGGGTAGGAAGTCGAGAGGGGGTGTCACCATGTGGTGAGGGAGGAGGGGGAAGGGAGTGGAGGGTGGGTGGAGGTGAATGAGAAAGAGGGGAGAAGGCGGAAGAGGGTGCAAAAAAAGGGGGGGAGGTAGGATTGAAGACGTGCGTAACGGTTTCTTATCGTCACGATAGACATTCGACAATCACGATAGTGTCACGAAGCTGCTACATAGATAACGATAGCGTCACGATAGACTTAAGCGGCTATAATAACACGGTGATCTGTGTTTTGATGAGCAAAATGCATACAGACCTGAGTGCGGTTATGATACAAATGATCATAGCGCTTCCTAATAAGCGGTGCTTGTTGTAATGGAGATAGCTTTATTTTGCGGAAAAAAAAAAAAAAAAAAAAAAAAAAGTATACTTTGTGGTTAAAGTTAGGTTAGGTTTCATTACAACCTATAAGGTTAGGTTAGGTTTCATTAAAACCTTTAAGGTTAGGTTAAGTTTCATTAAAACAAGGTTAGGTTAGGTTTCATTATTATTATAATTTTTTTTTAGGGGGGGGGGTTTGCGCAAAATAAAACTATCTCCATTAGAACAAGCACCTATTGTAGGCCAAGAAAAAATAGTTGGTGTCTCTGAAAACGACCGCGAAACTCTCGTCCATTATTACCAAAAGTTGTTTCGTAGTCTATATGAAACCATAGTCGTTTCGTACACTCAGCGCAGAGTTGAACTTGACTACTAGAGTTACGAAATGACACCAGGTATGTACGAAAATACTCAAAATCAGTGTACGAAACTAACTACTTTCAATTCAATATACCTAATTAAGAAAGGTTTTTTGATTAGGCCAAAGGTTTTTGATTAATTTAAACTTCCTGTAATCCCCGAGAGTAGCTTCTATGGACCACTGTGGCCCGCGCCGTACCCGTGGCCGCGGCGGTACGGGGCTGACGCCGTTATAGTGGACGAGAACTACGCGTTCGCTCTTTAGGTCAGACACACACACTCGGGGGCTAACACTGCACTCTTAGCCTCTCTCGCTTTACCATATACACCACACCTGTCACTACACACCTGTCGCCTGTGTATCACCGTAAATAAATTACTTGGAAGGTCAGGCTTCTTAGGTATTGAGGGTGTATGTTTTCTTTTTTAATGTTTTTTCTAACAAATAAAGGGCTATATATGTTCCATATTGTAGGATGTGCCTGAACTAAGTCAATCAGTAAGCCTTCCATCTCGTCTGTCCAGTCAGCAGGCATGTTGATGTCTTCTTCTTGAGAGTTTTAGAAGAAAATGATCTTGCAATAAATAATATAGTCATCCACTAATTTCGGTCCTTATAACAGAAAACGTTTTTGCTCACTCAAAATGACGAGCAAAAATAGCTTCGAAGTAGTTCCCTGTTTGCTCAACCAAACAGGCTTTCATTGAGCAAAATCCTCAAAACTGCTAACTGAGCACTGCTCACTGAGCAGAAAAGTGCCCGTGTAATAGCGCCTTTACACGGGTGCAAAAAAGGGGGGGAAGGTAGGGATGAAAGCGCGCGTAACGGTTTCTTATCGTCACGATAGACATAAGACGATCACGGTAGTGTCACGAAGCTGCTACATAGATAACGATAGCGTCACGATAGACTTACGATAGCGCTGCGTTGGGTACAAACATCGGGAGCTTCCCGATTTTTTAGTGCACGCACTAACTTTTCGTGGCCTCGGCCAAGCGCGTCACGAGCGTCACGATCGGTCACGATGGACCCATAACCAGGACCATGACGGCGCTGCGCACTGCATTGTTGGCGCGTTCGTGGTTCCATTATGGAGTGTGTGAAGGGGGCTTTGTAGTGCGTGCACTAAAAAATCGGGAAGCTCCCCGAAGTTTGTACACAACGCAGCGCTATCGTAAGTCTATCGTGACGCTATCGTTATCTATGTAGCAGCTTCGTGACACTACCGTGATCGTCTTATGTCTATCGTGACGATAAGAAACCGTTACGCGCGCTTTCATCCCTACCTTCCCCCCCTTTTTTGCACCCCTTCCGCCTTCCCCCCCTTTCTCATTCACCTCCACCCTCCCCTCACTCCCTACCCCCCTAGTCCCTCACCACGCGGTGACACCACCCTCCCCCTACTTCCTACCCCCCTACTCCCTAAGCACGTGGAGATGCCACCCTCCCCCTACTCCCTAAGCACGTGGAGATGCCACCCACCCCCTTGTAACCACTCATATCCCCCCACCAACACCACAACGCCTTCTCATTCCCCAACCCCCCTCCCCCCGTTTCCCCACCAACACCCTCTTCTTTATTACAACCCCCCTCCCCCGTTTCCCCCCATTATCCATCACCAAAACACCCACCCCTGTTTATCCCACCATCTCTACCCCCCCCTTCCTTTTCCATCACCATGGCAACCCCACGTGTGGGGCTAGCACTTGACGCTATCGTGATACGTTCACGGCACCGTCATGGCACTGTCGTGGTTATCGTAGCTCTATCGTGACGACAAAATGACCGTTGATTTTCCATTCGTGACGTAGTCTTACAGCTGTCATGACTCCATCGTGACCATCTTACGACCGTAATGACACATACGTACAGGCAGCGTGACATTGTTGTGAGGCTATCGTGGTCTGCATTTATCGTGGTCAAATTTCACGATAGCGTCAATAATCAAATTGGTGGCGCTATCGTGGTTCGATTATGGAATGTGTGACGGGAGCTTTAGGGACTACTGACGAAAGATAAATAAAAACTAAAAAAAGTTAATAAAGATAAGATAAATAGAAAAGATGAATAAAGATAAAACAAACTTTAAATGAATATACAAGAAATACTTTTACCATTACCGAAGCTGTTCCCAATGATGCAAACGTTCGCACATTCATAACACTTGCACTCCATGGCCTGATGAGTCGATGACAACTGGAATCAATGGTCAAACTTTTCTCCCAACACTAATCACATCTTAACGTCAGGCTCACTCAAGGGTCAGCGCATCTCCATACTCCGCGTTACAAATATGTTACAACGTACAACAAATCATAAACATCGCGCTTGTATAATTCAGAAATATGATTACTTATATGAATATCTTAAACTAAAAAAATAAAATACACGCAAATCCACAAAAATTCTCCATAATCTCACGTTCCATTAAACTCTTACTAAACCATTCTGTAAATTTCCAGATGAACACCGAACTTCCTTTGGTGGTGTGGTGATTCACACCACACCTGGTTAATTACCCGTCAGGTCACGCCTCTCTCTTAATGCCTTCTACTCGTACTCGCCTCCCACTTTCCATGGCGACATCACCTATGATCTCGCCGACTGCCCATTAAGGGATTAGGCATCAGGTCGTCAGGTCGTGAGTTTCGCGGCTCCTTTATAAGGACGTCACGCCTTTGCCGCGGCCTGCCTCACCACGGCCCAGCGCGCTGCCTGGGCTCACCACACGCCGCCTGCCACGCCACCACGCCACCACGCCAGCGAGGCCCCTCGCCCATCGCAGCCACACAACCCGGCGCGCCTACACAGCCATGCGCCACGCCCACGGCCCAGCACGCTGCTCACCACGGCCAGCTCGCCACCCATCTCAGCGCACCCACACACGCCCTCCTGTGGCTTGTGTCCCACGCCCTGCCACCCAGCCCTGCCGACGCCGCCCCTGGCGCCACCCCTGCCGCCGCCCCTGGTGCTGCCCCTCGCCGCCGTCACCGTCACCAGCGCCACTAGCCGCCCACGCCCACGGCCCAGCATGCTGCCACGCTACGCCTGACGAAGCCATCTAAGGGCACCTTCAGCCCAGTCTCCTGCTGCCAAAGTGCTAATCCTCTTCCCTGCTCCTACGCTGCTTCCTGCGGCCCCATCCTGCGTCCTGCAGCCTCCTGCTACTTGCAAGGCCCTGCAACGTACGGGCTCAGCAGAGCAACACAAGCTATCTTGGGAGCCGATTGCTTTGGACACTTCGCCTTCCCACGAAGACACCTAGCATCGCAAGTCTCCCTCAAGATCTTGTGACAGCGACCCTCGGCACCTCCTATCTAATCTTGCAGCTACCGCTGCCAACGTGAAGACTGGACAGCTGCCCTACCTACATTCCCTTACCCTCGGCACCTCCTATTCTGATCTTGCAGCTACCGCTGCCAACGTGAAGACTGGACAGCCGCCCTACCTACATTCCCTTACCCTCGGCACCTCCTATTCTGATCTTGCAGCTACCGCTGCCAACGTGAAGACTGGACAGTGCCCTACCTACATTACCTCGGCACTTGGCACCTCTATGTTTTTTTTATAAGTATATGTATAATATTTTTTTTTTTTTTTTTTGAGGAAGCAGAGTACTGTGGTGATTCACACCACACCTGGTTAATTACCCGTCAGGTCACGCCTCTCTCTTAATGCCTTCTACTCGTACTCGCCTCCCACTTTCCATGGCGACATCACCTATGATCTCGCCGACTGCCCATTAAGGGATTAGGCATCAGGTCGTCAGGTCGTGAGTATCGCGGCTCCTTTATAAGGACGTCTCTTGTACAGACAGGACACTTGAACTTAGAGCTCAACCACTGTACCACCAACAACTGCTCTCTCCAAATAAACCAACCAACAACCCCGGGTGTCTGTCTAACAACCATGTAGATGACAAGGTCACTACAGTGGACGAAACATTTTTTTCTGGTAAGTATAGATATGTTTTGAATTAATCTGCTAGCCGTTTCAGTCGCAAATCACTTTTTTATTTTTTTATTTGCAACAAAAATGAAAAGAACAAAAAATTGAACCTAACCTAACCTTTACCGATTAAAAAAAAAAAAATAATAATGATTTGCGACAGAAACGGTTATTAGATTAATTAAAAACACACCAAAACTCACCAGAAAGAAATAGTTTCGTCCACCAAAGTGAATTCGGTGTTCATCTGGAATAAGACCAACCATTCCCGTAAATGCCTCAAAATTAATCAAAGTAACACACGGCATGACACGTATAGCAACAACATACAGGCATAATGCACAAACAAGCCAGCATATCGCTCAAATTTCCTTTCGTTTAAAAAATAAATTCATATTAATACAATTGACCCCCTACGTCATAAAAAAATAAATCATCTAAAATAACAAGGAAAAACTTACCTTGATACAGATATTGACGCAGCCTATTGCAGTACCTATCACAACGAGGCTTGAGCACAAACAAGCCAACATATCACTCAACTTGCCTTTCGTCCTCTTAGATAGGGAAAAACACTATTATATTCGACCACCTATGACATACTAAACCTTCTACAATATAAGAGAGGAGTACTTACCTTGATATTGGTGGTGGGCGACTTGGACGAGGCACATGCGTCCTCTGTGACAGGCGGCAGCAGCACAAGCGACCGCCTGTTTACGTTCGCTTGGCCCCGCATGGCTACTAAGATGCTGTAATTCTAGATCAATTGACTTTCTGACGTAACGTAACGATAGATGGTCAGTTGATGTTGCTGTAATTCACCATGCAGATAATCAACCACTGTACTCTTTCACTGAGACACCCACCACATGTAGGCTTGTCAACAAAACGTCCTTCTCGATTTAGATTTTCTATTTCCAGTGTGTTACGTCAACTTTTTTTTTATGAATGCTAAACTTTGCAAGCGTTTCATAAATCCTCTAGTCAAAGAAATATCAGCCTACTATACCGTGTGCTGCTTCTGTTTGTCTCTCCTTGACCGACAAGACACTGTTGATGCTCCACAGGTGAACGGAAGACAGGATTAAAAGTGTTTTGATAAGAAAGAGGAGATACGTGATTGTTTACATCCGGTGTCGGCCACTTAACTAGATCATTACTGTCATTACACCGTATGTCACTCACAAAGCTTGGGTTATGTCACTACTTGGACCACTGCAGGGGCACGTCTGTCATGCTGTGTCCCTTGCCTGTACTCCCAGACGGCACTAGCAGCGGCAACACCACGAGATTTAGTTAAACTTACGCAGCATATACTCTCGATGCGGGCACTTGTGGGTAACTAATAAATCCCGCCCAGCTGGTCACACTGTCTCCAGATGTGGCGGCTTCGGCTTCGTCCGTCACCTGAGATCCCATACGTGTCAGCATCCACGTATCCTACATAGGAATCCTTCTGGGTTACTCTTGTGGTCCCATGAGAGGGGGTTACAACTGTTGCCCGGTGGTGTGTTGTAATGGGAGGTGGCAGTGCGGGTCGCGGTGTGGACAATAGTGTTAAATTGAAGCGCCAATTGTCAACAGGGAGCCTGGGAGGGGACAAACATTTCATCCTGATACTTTTCTCTTTCTTTCTCCCTTTTTTTTTCAGATTCATAGTTTATATCTTATCATATGTAGTTAAATGTTCGTGTGTACTGTGCGTGGACCTACAAGAGTTGAGGTGTGTGAGGTGTTACACTTGAGATGTAAATTACACCAAATAATCACGTTCAGGCTAAATAAATATGATAAATTTCTTCAAGGTAAAACATATATTTTCTCTAACTTACAGCCGAGGAAATTATATGTTTGCTTTTGGGTCAAACATATGATACTTATAAAATAGCTTTAGGTACTACCTAGCTAAACACATTAACAGATTGAAGTTTCTTATTTCTGATAAAAGCATATGTAATTCAGTTGTAATATAATTGAGTAGTTTCTTGGCCTTTATTGGGATACCTAACTAACACATATTGAATAAAATAATAAGTAACAAGTATAAAAAAAAGTATTTCTACACATGGTGTTCATAAAATACTTGAATTTCTTTATATTTTTGGGTTACTCGTATCGTAGAAATGACAAAGTCGCAAGCAGTGTCTGAGACGAAGCAGTCTCTCGTGGCGAAAAGGAACACTGTCATGACGGTGTTGCAGCGGCTGAAAAATGCCCGATAGAGTATTTTTCAGACTTAGGTCAAACATTTGTACAGCAACAATGAGACTTGCATATTGTTACATATCTTCTCACTATATATTCTTAACATTATGGAAACACACACACATACTCTCGCTCTCATGGCATTCATTCCAATAATCTTTTTAAATAAAGCTCTAAGGTAAAACAATGCAAAACAAAAGGAAAAATACTGCCGTGAAAAGTAAAAGGTAAGTTTCGTGTCAGTCCGTAATTTACAAACAAGAATGAGCATCCCTTGCCCTGTCGACATTTTTGTTCCCAGCATTAAATATTACCAAGATAACGACGTAATAATGAATACTGAAGCCCGGTTCCCACTATCCCGCTTGTACGGCCGCCGTACAACAACAATAACGTCACAACAAATTCTACCTCACCGCCGTACCGCTGTACGGCCGCCGTACAAAGTTAAATTCAAGTCATCTCTCCCGCTCGAGCGGAGTTGCCAACTGTGCCCAGTTACCACAAATACCACTCAAGCGGTGATGATAGTGGGCTATATTCAAGAATACTCGTCAAATCCCGGCCGGTGGAGATTCTCCACCGTCGTACCTCCACTGGTGACATCTACAAGAAATGCCCGGCCGTTGGAGATTGGGCAGGCGTACCAACACAAGTGAGTCCAGGACGGCATCAGTATTTTGACTGTTTTATACATATCTAATACATTTTACTAGTGTATTCTATTATTTCTGCCATTAAAATAATAGCTTAGTTAGTGTTCACCACATGTCTGAGGCGTTGGTGTAGAAAAAATGGGCCAGAGGGATACGTGCGAGTACATTTGAACGGCCCGCCACCACTGCTCCACACAATGGCCGACCTCCCTCCGCCACCACTGCTCCACCTGCTTCCTGACAAGTTCACACACCTATATATGGCCTCCTGGACCTGATTTTACCTTAATTATGACACGTGTGCATTCACAGTGTATGAATGTCACTCTCGGTTGTGTTGAAAACTCACCTGTAATGGTCTGGGAAGAAATAGAATGGAATAAGTGGAGAGCGGGATGGAGGTGGGATGTGCAAGCCACTGCATGGTGAAGGCAGTCAGCTGACTCAAATCTCCACTCGTCGCGTTTTCCTTGATTACCGTTCCGCGATGCAACGGGTCGACAAAATTTCTTGAATATGGGCCAGTGACGTCATTGTTGTTGTATGGCGGCCGTACAAGCGGGATGGTGGGAACCGGGCTTAAGAGGAGTTTGCATCAAGGAGGACGGGCGGTCTGATAGCGGACATGAATAATACCGGTTTTTGTCGTGTAGAAGGACGAAACAGCCACGTCCCTTCATCTTGCCTTACACAGAAACACCAAGAATATTTGTATGATTTGTCTGAGGCGACTGAGGTCCGGTGAGCCATCCTTGATGAGACAGAGCTTGCCGCCGCTGCTGTTTGTGAGGGGACGACTGGCGGCTAAAGGTGCGACGGAAGGCGTGTTAAGGACTAGTTATTGTGCGAGGAAGGCGCTGACGGGGAGTTGTGAGAGGGCGTCGTTCATCACCTTCTGCACCATGTCGTTCAGCCTCACCACCACCTGAGGCTTCACTTCGGCAAGGATCTCCCGCCCGTTGTCGTTAAGGAAGAGGTTCACGGCTCGTCCTGAAATGAGGAGGCAAATTAATTATCTCTCTCTTAAAAAGCTTGGCAGGCACACATAATAGCATAACAGTACGTAAATATGAAAGGAGGAAGATGTTGAGTATGTTTCCTTATTTGCGTTGTTTTACTTTACATTGCATTTACTTTCTCTCATTCATCCCCTTCGTCTTGGAGTGTAGTACGCTCGCTGAACATGCAGATTGAAGAGTATTGTATGATGATCTATGGCTGAGTGACTATTGAAAAGGAGGCAATGCAATAGTGAAATATGAAATGTAATTAACCCCTTCACGCCCAAATCTTTCCTTTGCTATAAAAGATCGTATGTTGTTAGCCATGGAATTACGAAAAGTAGCTTAATATACCAAATTAGTTAGTGGACAAGGATACTAAACAGGTCATACCTATAAAATAATGCTTATATTCACTAAAAATCGTCTAATGGTAGCCAAATTACAATGGAAATTACGTTCTGGGTCTCAAGGGGTTAAATACATGCAGGAATAGATAGTAAAGGTAGGAGCATACCAAGGATGGGGTCGCCGTTGAAGAGGTTCGAGAGGTGCATCTTGAGGTTCTCGATGGTGAAGTCGATGTTGGTATTGGAGACTCGCAGGCGGTCAGTCCCTTCAGGTACAGCCTCGATGGTCAGGAGACTGGTGCCCCTCGCGTTCACACCCTCTGCAGGTGACATGGTGGTGAGGGTGGTATAAAGTGGAAGGTGTGGTGCAGGGAATGCGTAGTATTTCTAGTGGAAGACAGGTAGTTAGGTAGTGCGGAGTCATTAGAGAGCTTTAAAGGGAGGCTAGATAATAAATTCATGGATGGGGATGAAAGGTGGATGAAGTTAAGTAACAGGAACTACCTCGTGTAGGTCTCACGGCCTCTTGTAGCTTCCTTATTTTCTTATGTTCTTATGTAAGATAGTGGAGGAGTGTGTATTTATAGTGGAAGGAGTGGTGCAGGGAATGCGTAGTATTTATCGTGGTAGATAGTGGAGGAGTGTGTATTTATAGTGGAAGGAATGGTGATAGTGGAAAGAGTGATCGAGTAATTACTATAACCAGGAAGTTGGAGCAGTGGTGGTACATAGACTGATACTAATTCGATCCATTTTACTGATAGAAGAGTAGGAGTAACTGTTGACTTTTTTTTTTATTTTTATTTTTTTATTTTTTTACAATGGGTAACACAAATCCCGCTTAGTTGCCAGTCCCTATAAAGAAGACAGTAAGAGAATAAAATAAAAACAGAGGGGTAGGCCAATTTAGTTCGGGAGGTGTCTTGTTACTCTTCTTTTGAAAAGATTTAAGTCATAGAATAGACATAGTCATAGTCATATCTAGAGCAATGTTTTCCTCATTCCCTTCACTGTTGTCATTTTGTGGTTTCCTTGTTACTAATGCAAAAGTTAAGTAATATCTTCACTCTCTCACAATTTCTAAAATATTCTGTTAAACTCTATTTTTTCCACCTTCCCACAAACTGGATATTTTTAAGGAGGTCGAGTATAAAAAACAGCCCGCAAGTAAAATTGAAAATATTTCTTTATATTTTTTTCAATTGAACCAGCAATTATCCGTTATCCAAGGTATTTCTTGACTTTGTTTAAAAAAAAAAGAGGAAAAAGTGTGTGTGTGTGTGTGTGTGTGTGTGTGTGTGTATGTGTGTGTGTGTGTGTGTGTGTGTGTGGGTGTGTGGGTGTAAGTAAGTAAGTAAAGTTTATTGCCATTACTAGTAAATATATACATTCAGTAATTACATAAAAAGTGGTCGTTGGCACGGTCTGTCGAGCCAAGGCTCCCTGACAGACATGTTCAGATATAAGTTATATGTGCTGAGCAGAATCAGTTGGCTGTGTGTGTGGGTGGGTGGGTAGGTGGGTGGTGTGTGTGTGTGTGTGTGTGCGTGCGCGCTCGCTAGTAAAACGCAACATTTATATTTCACACACACAGCAGTCCATTTGGTAAGCTGTCACGTAACAAACGACAAAACTACAAAGATGAATGATAGCTACATTAAACTTTGCCGCACCAGATTATTAGTATATTTTGCTGATGATGATTTTCCAGAATTTACTTTTAACTTTCATTATTTTGAGGATGGGGGACGAACACTACACACTTATTGATACCACTACAACAACTACTACTACTACAACAACAACCACATTATTACAACCATTACTATAACTACTATAACATTAACGCCTACTACTTTTTTGTTAATTTTTTTTCTTCATTTATGCCTATAGCGCCTGTAGGCAGTGACCTCCAGGGGCGGGATGGTAGGCCCTGGATGTTCACTTGAGGGCTGTGATGGTTGGCCCTCGCCCGTGGTGGCGCAGGCAGTATTTTTATAGTGACGTCTGTGATTAGGCTCATGCCGCCTCCTCTGTGTCCTCCGATACACTCGCAATCGAAGGTAGAGTTGTCGAAGTCACATGAGCAGCATGTGGGTGTTCTTAGGCCACTCGACGGTGCAGAAAGATTTTAAGTGGATATGTGGTTCTCACTCGAGATCGAACTTGTGTAACCGAGAACGCCAGTCGGAGACGCTAACCCCTCTACTACCGCCTCCCCAAAGCGGTAGTACGTACTACTACTACTACTACTAGTAGGCTACTATCATTGTTGCCGCTATTACTACTGCCACTACTACTCACTGAAGTTGGCCCAGAATTCTCCGGAGCCTCGCGTTGGGAAGAGGAAGACTTGACCATCGAGTCCGTAGAAGCCTGTGATCTTCATCTCAGGCACGTGAAGACCCACCGTCAGCTGCTGCTTGACGGGGTCGGCGCTGCGTGGTGGCGACGTCGAAGTGGATGGGAAAGGAAAAGATGTGCGATTGATTATGTTGATGCAAGGATATGGTGTGGTTAAATTATTTGATTTGGTTGTTAGTAGTTCATATGGAGGATTATTCTTTTGTTGTCATTCTTTTCATGTCATCTTGCTTTTTCATTATGTTCAGTTCCTCTTGTCCCATTTGTTTCTATTCTCTTCTCTCTCATTCCCTCTCTCTCTCTCATTCCTCTCTGTCTCTCTCATCCTCTCGTCTCTCTCATTCCTCTGCTCTCATTCCTCTCCTCTCTTCCTCTGCTCTCCATCCTCTCTGTCTCTCTCATTCCCTCTCTGTCTCATTCCCTCTCTGTCTCATTCCCCGTCACACACACACACACACTCACTCGATGAAAGTGGTGGTAAAGTTGGAGAGGCCGTTCACAATCACGTCGGTGAAGGTGGCCTGCACGTTGACTGCTCCCTCGCCCTGACGGAACTCGATCGTCTGGATGTGCATGGGTTCCAGCTGCGGCAGGGACAACTCCGGGATACCTAGAGGGGCGGGCAAGGGACATGTATATACTCTTTATGCGGTGTTTCGGGATACCTAGGGGTGGTTAAGGGACATGTATATACTCTTTATGCGGTGTTTCGGGATACCTAGGGGCGGTTAAGGGACATGTATATACTCTTTATGCGGTGTTTCGGGATACCTAGGGGCGGTTAAGGGACATGTATATACTCTTTATGCGGTGTTTCGGGATACCTAGGGGCGATTAAGGGGCATTTGTATACTACTCGTTATGTGTTAGAAATTAGCAGGAGACTTGATTGCATTTTTATAAGAGGCAAAGGACATGTGTATACTCTTTAAGTGTTAGAAAGGGGCATTCGTATACTCTTTAAGTGTTAGAAAGGGGCATTCGTATACTCTTTAAGTGTTAGAAAGGGGCATTCGTATACTCTTTAAGTGTTAGAAAGGGGCATTCGTATACTCTTTATGGGTTAGAAAGGGGCATTCGTATACTCTTTATGGGTTAGAAAGGGGCATTCGTATACTCTTTATGGGTTAGAAAGGGGCATTCGTATACTCTTTTTATTAGAAAGGGGCATTTATATATTCCTTATGTGTTAGAAATTAGCAGGAAACTTGATTGCATTTTTATAAGAGGCAAAAGACATGTGTATATTAGTTATGCGGTGTTTGTTAGGTTACAGAGTGGATGATAATTGTAATAACTTGGTGGGTAGAAATTATGATTCTTTCTTTGGTATAAGGGGTGTAGGTAATAGGTATATAAATGAGCAGAAGACATGATAACATTCTTATGAGTAGTGGAATGTGTACGTTGAATATAGGCATGAGTATCAACCATCCATGATATCTGAGGTCAGGTGAAGATGAGCAAAGAAATAAACCTTCGTAACTGCATAGGAAGGTTATTACGTGTATAAGGAGAGAGAGAGAGAGAGAGAGAGAGAGAGAGAGAGAGAGAGAGAGAGAGAGAGAGAGAGAGAGAGAGAGAGAGAGAGAGAGAGAGAGACAGTTAATAACCCATGTATGTATGTTAAGCTAGGAATAATCTACACATTCCTGTAAAGTAAAAGATAGTTCTCTGAAGCTCCTGACTGTAAAACCTATAAGAATTCAACAATTAAGTAAAAAAGAGAGAGAGAGAGAGAAGAGAGAAGTATATACTGAGTCATCAAAGGAACAGGAAGACAACATTTAATGCGTAATGAGCTTTGTAGGACAGCGCGTGAGAGTAAAAGGGGACAACAGACGAAGATGAGGACAAGGAGGGTTGAGTAAGACGACGTGAATTAAGGCAAAAAAACAAGTATAGGAGTACAAGGAGGAGGACAAGGCTTAGGAGCATCAGCATAGTCGTGAGAACAGCTTACCTTTGCTGAGAAAAGGCCGAAGGTCATGAAGCGTCTGGTCAAGGCACGTGTTCAGCTTTTCTTTGTTATCCACACGGCATTTCCGAAGCTGCGAGGCTGTTGTGGGAGGGAAGAAGCACCTGTTATTGTTGCAACCAAGGGAACAGTGCAAGAGGATACCCTTAAATAACCTTGGCATTAGGGTAAACAAAATGTAATGGTGTACAGGATTCGGTAGGGGGAAATATAAGTACCTATGTATTTTTTAAGGTTTTATGTAAGGCTACTATAAGTTTTTTGTAAGAGATGTAAATGAACTTAACTAAAAACTAACTATGTATTTTTGGCGTCTCGATGTGGTAGAATTGTTTTGTTTGTTGTGTTGTGTGTGGGTGGTTCTTATGTATTTTGGTGGTATTGCTATTGGTCGTTCGTGGTGAGGTGTGGTTACTGTGGTGTGGTGATGTGTGGTGTGTGGTTGCTGTGGTGTGTGGTTGCTGTGGTGTGTGGTTGCTGTGGTGTGTGGTTACTGTGGTGTGGTGTGTGGTTGTTGTTGTGGTGTATGGTTGCTGTGGTGAGGTGTGGTTGCTGTGGTGTGGTGAGGTGTGGTGTGTGGTTGCTGTGTGTGGTGATGTGTGGTGTATGGTTCCTATGGTGTGGTGTGTAGATGTAGCTATGGGTGTTTAGTGCCATGGGAGTAATTGTTTATATTTTTCTTAGTGTGTGGTGGTGTCTGGGTGTTGTTGTGTGTGTGTGTGTGTGTGTGTGTGTGTGTGTGTTGTGTTGTGAATTGTGGTGTGTGTGTGTGTGTTGTGATGTTTGTTTCTGTGTTGTGTTTGTGTTGTGTGTGAGGTTCGGTGTGTGTGTGTTTGTTGTGTTTTTGTGTTTTGTGTGTGTGTGTGTGTGTGTGTGTGTGTGTGTGTGTGTGTGTGTGTGTGTGTGTGGTTGTGTGTGATGTGTGGTGTTTGTGTTGTGTTGTTGTGGTGTGTGGGTGTGGTGGTGTGTGTGTGGTGGGTGTGAGGTGTGTGTGTGGTGTGAGTGTGGTGTGATGGTGTGTGTGTGTGTGTGTGTGTGTGTGTGTGAGTGTTGTGTGTGTGTGTGTGTGTGTGTGTGGTGTGGTGTGGTGTTGTGTGTGTGTGTGTGTGTGTGTGTGTGTGTTGTGGGTCGTGTGTGTTGTGCCTGTGTGTGTGTGTGTGTGTGTGTTGTGGCTTCAAACATATGACAACAAACACCATTAAGTAAACACGCAGATATGTAACATGTATACAAGGAACACAAACAAACATTAGATGAATTTTTTTCCTTTATCTTTTTGTCTCCAGATAGACAGCCGTTCGAGGGCAAGTTTTTTATGTTTCTCTTTTTTTTTCTTCAACAAGATTTTATTTTCTTAACCTTCCGGGCAAATGTTAAAAGGCGTCACACACACGTACACACTCACGGGAGAAAAACACGAGACCATTTTTTCCCACATTACAACCAAAACAGAGAGAGAGAGAGAGAGAGAGAGAGAGAGAGAGAGAGAGAGAGAGAGAGAGAGAGAGAGAGAGAGAGAGAGAGGTAGAGAGAGAGAGAGTCAGACAATAACACAAACGAATGAAACAATGAAAGAGAGAAAGGGAAAGGGGTGGCGAGGAAGGTAAGAAGCCGGAGATGAACATTAATAATAATCCCTTGAACGATAGTCTAAGCAGATCAAGTACGTATGTGGCTACGAAACGACGTCACATTAGGCAATAACTAGAATGTCATCAATACTATTCACATTTTTGTCTCATGGTATCATTTTTTTTCTTAATGCGCGGTTCGAAATTCAAGGACCGTAAAAATGATTCTCTATCGCTTCCTACTTGTCTAAAATAAAAGTTACGACGTAGTTAAGACCTTTTTTTTTTTTTTTTTTTTTTTTTTTTTTTTTTTTTTTACCGAGAAGTGGCCTTGAAAGAGTACCTAGAAGTCCTTTTTCACCTTGAAGCGTTGCCTTGATACCCGTTATTATGGTCATGGGACGTGCCAAAGACTACTGTATACTAGTCTTTGGACGTGCATAGAGGAATAAACTGTGCACGGTGGGAAGGTTGCTAATAGGTTGACGTGTGAGGAAAATATCGAGTATGACTTCAGCGATAGTCCTGTTAACCCCTTCACGCCCAGATCTTTCCTCTGCTATATAAAATCATCTGTTAGCCATACAAATACGAAAACTATCTTAATATCAAATTAGATAGAAGACATGGATACTAAACAAGTCATATCTATAAAATATTGCTTGTATTAATTAGAAATCGTCTAATGGTAGCCAAATTACAATAAAAATTACGTTCTGGGACTCAGGAACTAAGCTCGATCTATTAGTTAGTGAAGAAAATTAGATAGCGAAGAATCAAACTAAACACGATTCTCCAATTTCATCACCTATACCTACTAATATCCGTATTTCAATTTCATCACCTATACCTAACTCTACCTACCTATACGATTAACTAACTAACTATATCTACCTATACCTATACTAAATTTCGAGCATGACTTCACCGATAATAATAATAATAATAATTGTATTTTCACCCAACGGCATACATGAAAAAAATTAAAACAACATAATATACATACATAAGGAAATGAACTTGAGTACTACCGTAGATAACAGTAAAGTCGCCAGGACAACTTTTTTTTCTGTTTACAGACGTGTGGTGGCGTTAATACTTACATTTCTACATGCATGATTTCAGGAAAGTTAGAAGGGGCTATCTGGAGAGTCTGTGTCATTTTGTGTCTTCATCTGTGTCATAGTATGGCTATAAATTAACAAATTACAAAAATATCTACAAAGTGGCTACCAACAGTAGAGTCGCCATCTAGTGTTTATTTACAGAGTGTCGTACCGCTGTCGTCGTCGCCCGAAAAAAAAACGCGTAGTGAAATTTGAAACCGTATATACTTGCAGCTACAAAGCATAAAACAACGCTGAAACAGAGTAGATTATACAGTCATGATATAAACTACTGTGTATCATCTTCAGTGGCACATAAAAATCAGTAGTAATGCTATAATTCGTAATATTTGGCGCCTGGCGACATCACTGCAGGTGGCGACTTCACTGTTATCTAGGGTAAAGCAAATAAAATATATCCTGTTAAGCTCGATCTATTGGTTAATGAAGAAAAAATAGATATCTAAGAATCAAACCAAACACGATTCTCTAATTTCATCCTTAATTTACCTACTAATAGAAAAACGAAGCTAGATTTTCTTTCTTTTCCTTCTTTTGAAAATGGTTGAGTCTCAATTGGTCAAAGTTATGTCAATTTCTATCAGAGCATTCACGTTGCAATGCTAATTTCCAAGAGACTTTATGATTTGTCCATCTATATATATATATTTATTCTATAAAGGGAGACACATCACTATCACATCTGTCTCCTTCTCTCTTCATTTACAAAACAAGTTATTCCTCTTATTTTCATTATTCCTTTCTCGCCATGAAGTCAATTCCTTTCTCGCCATGAAGTCAATACCTTTCTCGCCATGAAGTCAATACCTTTCTCGCCATGAAGTCAATTCCTTTCTCGTCATGAAGTCAATACCTTTCTCGTCATGAAGTCAATTCCTTTCTCGCCATGAAGTCAATTCCTTTCTCGCCATGAAGTCAATACCTTTCTCGCCATGAAGTCAATTCCTTTCTCGCCATGAAGTCAATACCTTTCTCGTCATGAAGTCAATTCCTTTCTCGCCATGAAGTCAATTCCTTTCTCGTCATGAAGTCAATACCTTTCTCGTCATGAAGTCAATTCCTTTCTCGTCATGAAGTCAATACCTTTCTCGTCATGAAGTCAATTCCTTTCTCGCCATGAAGTCAATACCTTTCTCGCCATGAAGTCAATTCCTTTCTCGCCATGAAGTCAATACCTTTCTCGACATGAAGTCAATACCTTTCTCGACATGAAGTCAATACCTTTCTCGTCATGAAGTCAATTCCTTTCTCGCCATGAAGTCAATACCTTTCTCGTCATGAAGTCAATACCTTTCTCGTCATGAAGTCAATACCTTTCTCGTCATGAAGTCAATACCTTTCTCGTCATGAAGTCAATTCCTTTCTCGTCATGAAGTCAATACCTTTCTCGTCATGAAGTCAATCCTTTCTCGTCATGAAGTCAATTCCTTTCTCGCATGAAGTCAATACCTTTCTCGTCATGAAGTCAATCCTTTCTCGCATGAAGTCAATACCTTTCTCGCCATGAAGTCAATACCTTTCTCGTCATGAAGTCAATTCCTTTCTCGACATGAAGTCAATACCTTTCTCGACATGAAGTCAATACCTTTCTCGCCATGAAGTCAATTCCTTTCTCGACATGAAGTCAATACCTTTCTCGCCATGAAGACAATTCCTTTCTCGCCATGAAGTCAATTCCTTTCTCGCATGAAGTAATTCCTTTCTCGTCATTTTTAGTCCACGAAGTCAAGGCTAACAAGAGCTTCTTCTTCTACATCTGCTCCCTTGGGACTTCCTGCTTCCTTTCGTAATGCCGGATACAGGAAAGGAAGACGAAGAAAGTGAAAAAAAGGCAAGAGAATATGAGACAAAGGGTAAAGAGGAGAAAAAAAATAGTAGTTGAGAAAAATAAAATAAGATATAGGAAGAAGAGAATATGAGGAAATGGAAGGAGAAAAAATTACAGTATAGGGGAGAAAAATAATATAAAGGAAGGAGAGAATATGAGACAATGGAAGAGAGGAGAAAAAATTACAGTAGGGGAGAAAAATAAAATAAAATAAAGGAAGGACAGAATGAGACAATGGAAGGAGAAAAAATTAGAGTAGGGGAGGGAAATAAAATATCATAAAGGAAGGAGAGAATGTGAGACAAGGGGGGTAGGAGATGAGAGAAAATTACAGTATACGGGGGAAAAATAAGATTAAATAAAGGAAGGAATGAGACAAGGGAAGAGAGGAGAACAAAATACAGTAGCTGAGAAAAATAAAGTTAAATAAATGAATGAGAGAATATGAGACAAAGGTGAGAACAAAAAATTACGGTATAGGGAGAAAAATATATCATGTGTTTAATCACGGAAGGACAACCTGATCAACATCCTGTCTGGATATGCTTGGCAGGACTCTTCACTGTTTGCCACAAGTCCCATGGTTCCCTGGCTCGGCTTGACCTTGGTGCATGCGTGTTTTTGCGAGACGGACAAAAAGTGGTCCCTCCGCTTCAGAGACCCCCTGAGGGTGAGTATCCGACGCTCTAACAGGTAGATTACGTTCATGTTTTGCTGATCATCATGAGTCACTACCGCATGGAAGGTTACGTTATATATAGGGGGAGGAGTCCATCAAGGCGAGACTTTGTTACCTTCCTCATTCTTTAGTTGCTATGACGTAATAATGCTCTCAATAATTGTTAAGTCTGATTTTCCTTTATAAATTCACTGCTTTGGTTATTATGTTTACTATAAGAACCTCACACAATCTAGCCATCATCATAGTTGTAGTTAGTGCGGAGTCAATAGGGAGATTTAAAAGGAGGCGGAATAATTTCATGGATGGGGATGCAAGGTGGATGTAGGTAGTGCATGTTAAGTATCAGGAACTACCACGTGTAGGTCTCGCGGCCTCTTGTAGCTTCCATTTTTTCTTATGTTCTTATGGCTGGGTCCATACGACGAGGAAAAAAAGTGTGCAGTCTGGGATCTCCATGGACGTGTTCTTAAGATTGATAGGCTCATCAATAAGGTTAAAAGTACCTATAATTTCACCTGTCTCACCTGAATTTATGTTATGTTATTCTACTGTCCACCTGGTTTATTTATTTTCTTTCATTCTTAGGAGTTTGAAGTTAGTTTTGTTTTAGTTTTTTCAGTTTTTACAGTTTTCAGTTTTTACAATTTCTAGTTTTTTCAGAAGTTGTTTTTATAGTTGTTATATGAATACTACTTTGATATTGTAATCGTACAGTTATAAAAGTATGACAACATAGGCGCATAGGAGAGGGTAAGAAATGTAAATAAGAGACTTTAAAGAGGTTATGATGTTATATAAGAGAGAGAGAGAGAGAGAGAGAGAGAGAGAGAGAGAGAGAGAGAGAGAGAGAGAGAGAGAGAGAGAGAGAGAGAGAGAGAGAAGACAACGAAAAAACTATCACAACAGCTTCCTGGAAAGTCTAACTTATAAAACGACACGCACAAGAACAATCATACATTTCCAACTACGCTACATGAGAACAGGAGGAGAATGAGGACTGCAAAGGAACACAGACAAAAACAGCAAACATTATAGAAATTGGTCTGCACGTTTAGGGAGCCACAGGAAATACTTCAGTTTAATAAACAAGTGCGGAAACAGGACAGGAAGGTCGACAAATGGAAATTTTACTGGAAAGGTAAAAGTGGTAGTAGTAGTAGTAGACTAGTAGTTGTAGTAGTAGTGGTAATGGTAGATGGTAGTAGTAGTAGTATAGAAGTAGTAGTAGTAGTAGTAATAATAGCAGTAGTAATGGTAGTAGTAGTAGCAAAGACACTACAACTCAACTCAACGTTGTAGAGTGTCTTTGGTAGTAGTAGTAACAACAGCAACACGTAATTAAGCAAAGAAAATAAACACCTACTAAAACAAGATAATATAAAATACCAAAAGCCCGAAGAGGAAGCGGATGAGGAGGATTAGTGTGTGGAGGAGAGGGAAAATAGACGAGGGAGAGAGAGTCGGGGGAAGGGAGAGGTAAATAACGACAGGAAATTGCTTATTAAAGAGAAAGTGCCATATAGTTAAAGTTCCTTCTTAGAATATCTCTCTCTCTCTCTCTCTCTCTCTCTCTCTCTCTCTCTCTCTCTTCTTCTTCTTCTTCTTTTTATTTAAACTTACTACATTTGGTGTTATTAGAGCTAAAGCTGTAGGTTTTATACTAGAGCTATCTATAGCTACATATAATATAAAACAGACATTTTATATTTAATAATAATTTAGGCCATCAACCAGCTGTTCACCCCCCGCTTAAAGTCTTGTAGCGAGGCGTGGTGGTGGTCGGTTTGGTGAACTAACTGGTTCCACAGACGGCCGTAGCGGGGTAAGAAGGAACGTAGGTGGTGCTCTGTCCTGGAGAAGGGCACAGTCACTTGCTCCTGTCTGTGTGGGGCGACACGGGTGGAGTGAAGTAGCGGCGGGGGCCTGGGGAGCTTGATGGCTGCCAGGTGGGGCGTGTGGAGATTTAGTGCCTTGTGCATGACACATAAACCTGCCACATCCCTGCGCTCCTGGAGGGGTTGGAAGGAGTCAGGGGCGTGGTGGGGACGTTTATCGTTAACCAGTCGCTGGGCTCTTCTCTGTACGCAGTCTAGTGTGGCTCTCTCTCTCTCTCTCTCTCTCTCTCTCTCTCTCTCTCTCTCTCTCTCTCTCTCTTTGTATAATACACACGTGCCCAAATGTTTACGGACAGTGAAAGTTATTTACATTTTCTTCCTCCAAGCCAGTATGTAGAAGCACGTGTTTTCATATTATGTCTTGTTGCTTCTCATGTTCTTCTCGTTGACATTTCTACACCTCATCTTTTCTCGCTTGCTAATCTTTAATCGCAATAACACGAACCAGATGCAGCCTTTCTTTCCTAAGCCTATTGTAGGTAAATATTTATTCTGCCTACACACACACACACATACGCACACATATACGTTGAAACAGTGTGAAGTATGTATGTTGAAATACACACATACACACTAACACACACACATACACACAGTTCTTAATTAAGTATACTTGAATTACAAGAAAATGAAATGATTATGACAAGCTGCCGTTCTGTATTAATTTTCTGTTTTTTCCAATGAATAACAACTTGATACCTAAAAAAAGTCTTTCATTACGCCACTCGACGGTGCAGAAAGGTTTTGGTTTTCTTCTGGGATCGAACTCGGGTCACCGAGAACGCCAGTCGGAGACGCTAACCACTCCGCTACCGCCTCCCCAGACTGCAGTTTGTTACTCAAGCTTGTGGGAAAGTTTCATTTTAGACATTATGTGTTTTGTCTATTTATTATTGGTATTATGTGTAATTTATAATGCTGTGGTCAATATCTATCTATCTATCTATCTACCTATCTATCTGTGGGAGGTGTGATGCGCGTCCTTGGGCTGAGAGGTGAGCCAGTCAGTCCCTTAATCGACCACGAGCCAGTCATCCCGGAATACACAAACACGGGTTGGGTGGACCGTCACAAAACAAACTTGAGCTCCTAGGGAATCCCAGAGTAGACGATGACTTAACACTAAAGCGCTGCGTAGGGGCTTGAAAATAATTCCTTTGAGGGGTACAACATGGACTTTGTTGGGTGTTTCGACGAGAAGATGACCTTAAAGTAAATGTCAGACAAAGGACAAACATTTATAAAACTTCTTATCTACCCAAAAGCAACTCATAACGCTCGGAGTTGCTTCAAGTAAATGTAGGACAAAGGAGTATTATATAGTACGTTTCCTGTCGTATGGTTTCATTAAGTTGTATATTTTTGTTAATCATGGCGACACGCGGAGAGTCTGACCTGAAGCGTTCGAAATTATCTAACATTAGTATAATCACTGATCTATTTATCTATTCATTTTGTACCGGCAACTTCTCAACCATATTCTGTGTTTCTGTTCTGTATATTCAGGTACACCCCCCCCCCCCCCCATTTTATGTAATCTCCCACCCCTTTTCTTAATAAACTTGTGAACTTGACGTCTTCATCCTGTATGCTGCCTTACTGTAACTCCTCTAAGATCCGCGGAGCCTTGCATCTGGTCAGACAAGTTTCACTTTCATAGACTACTAGCCGCAAAGCCGCCCTCCGGGCGGCCTTTTTGGCTAGCTCCTGCGGAGGGCTATTGGTGGGCCTTCGGCACACCACCTGTGTTTGGTGGGCCTTTGGCCCACCAAACACAGACTCTCCAGATAGCCCCTTCTAACTTTCCTGAAATCATGGATGTAGAAATGTATGTATTAACGCCAACCCATTCACATCATAGTCCCTTCTAACTTTCCTGAAAGCAAAGCCGCCCTCCGGGCGGACTTTTTGGCTAGCTCCTGCGGAGGGCTATTGGTGGGCCTTCGGCCCACCAAACACAGACTCTCCAGATAGACCCATTACCCACCACCTCGGCCCACCAAACACAGACTCTCCAGATAGCCCCTTCTAACTTTCCTGAAATGTATGTATTCCCCCCACCCATTCACTCACCCATTACCCATCACCCCCCCACCCATTCACTCACCCATTACCACACACCCATTACCCATACCACACACCCATTCACTCACCCATTACCCATCACCCCCACCTATTCCCTCACCCATCACCCCCACCCATTCCTCACCCTCCCCACACCAATTACCCATCACCCCACACCAATTACCCATCACCCCACCCATTCACTCACCTATTACCCATCACCCTACATCAAGGTTTCCTCAATTCTCGCAACCCACTTTTTTTTTCACAGTTCTCGCTAATAGGCTGCTAAAAAAAAAAAAAAAAAAAAAAAAAGTGATCGGACCATCCTATAAGTGGGCTTAAAACCTTCCCTGGTCAACCTGATTCCAAAACTGTGACATATGATGGGATTCCGCCACAGGGGGCGGCACCTATCGCGGACAGACAGACAGACAGACAGACAGACAGACAGACAGACAGACAGACAGACAAGACACACACACACACACACACACACACTTTCGCTTATATTATTATAGATTGGTTCAGAAAAAGTGTCTTACTTTTGTTTGGTGGCGTTCTACCTACCTCAACTGGTTCTTGGATGGGATATGCTACTGGGCTCGGTGCATCTCTATCTCTCTCTATCTCTCTCTCTCTCTCTCTCTCTCTCTCTCTCTCTCTCCCAAATATTCTGATTAGGGCTCCTTTCAGTGACCGCAAGCCGAACTAATTTGGGGAAAAATGACACAAAGTAGTAGTATAATTATATATAGTAGTAGTAGTAGTAGTAGTAGTAGTAATAATAGTTGTTGTTGTTGCAGTAGTAGTGATAGTAACAGTGGTAATAGTAGTAGAAGTAGTAGTAAAAGTTGAGAAGCACGATTTTTTTGCCATTAACAGTTAAGATTTCAATGCTCAATAAGAGTGATAAAAGAAAAAGTGTGGACCGTAATATGACATACTTTTCTTAACTTTACAAGAGTAAGTAAAAGTTAAAGTTGTGACCCACTCGCTGTTCCATGAGTGAGAAGATGAAAGGTAGAGATTAGAGAGAGTAGAGAAGGTAGAGAAAGATGAGAGAGGAAGAGGAGGATGGTGCAGACAAGGAATAAAAGAAGAAGGAGAAATAGGAAGAGAAGGACGATGGTGCAGACAAGGAAGAGAAGAAGAAGGAAGAGAAATAGGAAGAGGAGGACGATGGTGTAGACAAGGAAGAGAAGAAGAAGGAAGAGAAATAGGAAGAGAAGGACGATGGTGCAGACAAGGAAGAGAAGAAGAAGGAAGAGAAATAGGAAGAGGAGGACGATGGTGTAGACAAGGAAGAGAAGAAGAAGGAAGAGAAATAGGAAGAGGAGGACGATGGTGCAGACATGGAAGAGAAGAAGGAAGACAAATAGAAAGTGAAGAAGAAAGAAGAAGAATATGACAAAGATAATGATGAAGCTGTGGCCTAAACATTCATCTATCATGCTATTCATATCTGCATACCTATCTGCGTGATGATGTGGCTGTGGAGAGGGAGTGAATGGTAGATAGGTAGGTAGTCAGGTGTGTGGAGAGGGATGGTTCTTTTACCCGAGTGACCTTGCGCTAATGTCTACGGCCACCACGCCCCTTCTGCCTCCCTTCCTCCATCCCTATCCCTCCCTTCCACCATCCCTATCCCTTCCACTATCCTTATCCCTCCCTCCCTCCCACGCCATTTCTGCCTCCCTTCCACCATCCCTATCCCTCCCTCCCTCCCTCTCTCACCCTCTCTGTCTCCATTTATCTCTGGTTACTATCTCAAAACAACAGAGAGCCTTCAGGTTTGGGGGACTTCGCTAGGGCGGCCCAATGACATCACTCAATGCACACCGCCTTGCGAGTAGATGACGCTTCCTCAATGACTTTTTTTCACCTCACATCAACTACAACGTGATTAAATGTGAATAGTAGATGAATTGTGTGATTTTTTTTTTCTGTCTCACTCAAGGAAGGGAAAAGTGAGAGGAGGAGGAGGAGGAGGAGTAGGAGGAGGTAAAGGAGGTATAAGGAGGAGGAGGAGGAGGTAAAGGAGGTATAAGGAGGTGGAGGAGGTAAAGGAGGTATAAGGAGGAGGAGGAGGTATAAGGAGGAGGAGGAGGTAAAGGAGGTATAAGGAGGTGGAGGAGGTAAAGGAGGTATAAGGGGGAGGAGGAGGTAAAGGAGGTATAAGGAGGAGGAGGTAAAGGAGGTATAAGGAGGAGGAGGAGGTAAAGGAGGTATAAGGAGGAGGAGGAGGTAAAGGAGGTATAGGAGGAGGTAGGAGGTTAAGGAGAGAGGAGGTAAAGGAGGTAAGGAGGAGGGGTAAAGGAGGTATAACGGAGGAGGAGGAGGTAAAGGAGGTATAACGAGGAGGAGGAGGTAAAGGAGGTATAAGGAGGAGGAGGAGGTAGTTAGTATGTAGGTAAGTACTTGGTCTAGTCATGTACAGAGTCATGTACAGAGAGTTGATGGTCGGCCCCAAGACCGGTTTATTCTTCCAACCAAGCGTGTGTCAATCAGCTTGTATTAAATTTTACCATGTTGTTTTACGCCCACCCAGATCCGCTTGCTGTTCCTGGAATATTCGCTTTATCTATTTATTTGTTTGTTTGTCTATTTGGTTTCCAGTGGATTTTCTATGAAGCTTTGTGATTTACCGTCAATAACACTATAGTCGCCACTGCACTAATGTCGCCAGGCAAACATTATCGGTTGACATAATAACGCTAAGGAGTCTCCAATACAAGGCTACGACGTCACTGATAGCCCCACACTAGGTCATATTACCCGCGCACTTCTCTCTCTCTCTCTCTCTCTCTCTCTCTCTCTCTAAGGGGGAGGACGAAGTAAGGCTAGCAGCAAATATTAAAAGTTTATCAACGAAAATACGCAGCAAATCCTTATTCAGTTTCAAGGACAATGTTTACGAGGCAGCTAAGGAAGAGAGACGAAGATTATCCTTGATCACAAAGAACTGGCCAAGGGCACAACAAAAATGGGTAACACAAAGCCCGCTTAGTTGCCAGTCCCTATAAAGAAGACAGTAAGAGAATAAAATAAAAAAGTCGGGTGAGCCAATTTAGTTCGGGAGGTGTCTTGTTACTCTTCTTTTGAAAAGATTTAAGTCATAGGAAAGTGGAAAAATAGAAACAGGAAGAGAGTTCCAGAGTTTACCAGTGAAAGGGGTGAAAGGGTAAAGATACTGATTAACTCTTGCATTAAGAAGATGGACAGAATAGGGATGAGAATGAGTAGAAAGTCTAGTGCAGCGAGGCCGCGGGGAGGCATGCAGTTAGCAAGTTCAGAAGAGCAGTGAGCATGAAAATAACGGTAGAAGAGAGCAAGAGAAGCAACATTGCGGCGGTGATTTAAAGATTGAAGATGTAGATGTAATTACCTTCCCATTGGTGGATGGCATGAATTAACCCCTTCACGCCCAGATCTTTCCTTTGCTAAAAAAAAAATGCGTTGTCGAGCCATAAAATTACGAAAAGTAACTGAATATACCAAATTAGTTAGTGGGCAAGGATAATAAACAGGTCATATCTATAAAATATTGCTTATATTCACTAAAAATTGTCTAATGGTAGCCAAATTACAATGGAAATTACGATCTTGGCGTTAAGGGGTTAAGATATGCACGTACGAAGGGCTTGGTCGCTTGCCAAAACAGTCTAACAGAGAACAAATCCTTCACAAATCGATGGTGTAGTAGTGCAAATAGTGGTAAGTGATAGTGTTACGTGGGTTAAAAGGTGTTGAGTCTCAGTGATGTCAAAAGCGAATCCATTAGAATATCATCTGCTTTATGATAAATAGTATAAAAAGCAGATTTTCTTCATTGATTAGGATATATTTGTTAACATCTCGCCGTCCCTTCCATGAACACACACACACACACACACACACACCTTCCATGCCTGCCTGCTCATCGCCATAAAAATGAAAAAAATAGAAGAAAAAAAAAAATAGAAAAAATAGAAAATAAAAGGATCGTTCCAAGGTTGTGGCCTGATCTCAAGTGGTCATACAGGTTTTCCAGCTTTATGAAGACGACAGTTTGGTGGTCATGGTCACGGTGAGACTGTGCTGTTTATGCAGGTGAAGGGCAGTTATAGGCAGGCAAGCGTGAGGGTATGAGGTCAATAGGTGTGTGTGTTGACCTAGTTGTGTTGACCTATTTGTAGCATACAGGCCCTGGGGCCAGATGCTGAGAGTGAGCTAGGGCGCCCTATCCACTAGGGCGCCTGTGGTAAGGCGAAACGCCCTCCCACCGCAATGCTCAGTCGAGATTGCTGCCTTAGTGGCACCGCTAAAGGCGCTGAAAACTAAGGCATGGTCAGACCCTGACTTAGTGAGCTGCTGTGGGCCTTTGACAGACATTCATCTTCTGTTTATAAAGCAAATACAGCCTTGTTTCAGTTCCTACAACGTAACAATTGGTGTTTACATATTAATAGTGTTGCAAGGTGTGTATGAATTGATCGTGCAAGACTAATGCGGCATTATAGGGTGTTATATGCTGGTGATAAGAAATGTTGTGTTGTGTGTTGGTTAGGGGCGGGCGGCGGGCGGCAGGTGCTCCGCCCGCACTAAAATATTGTACTATTATACGGTATTATCATACTACCAGATGATATTTAGGACAGCTGAACCTACCATCATCTTCACAAGACATTAGTGCATATCATGAATGTATAAAAATTGCAGTAAACTATACCTATAATAAGATAACGAGAGCAAAATGAAATCGTGTATAAACTTTTTTTTTCACCTTTTTTTATTCATCTTCTCCTTATTCCTGAATGTTGCTTGCATTAAATTTTCACTCACTGTCCCGGAATCGGCACAACCCTAACGATTATCATGGTGTATGGCACGTCCCAATGCAAAATATATAAGTGGTCAAAACCTGCGTTGAACGTCAAACTTGTGATGAAACAGCTTTTGGCGGGGGAGAGCGGTGTATCCTTGCCACAAGTGCTTGGTTAGGGAGGGAGGGACAACATTCCTTGCTTCAGCAGAGACGTGTTCAAGCCTTGTGATTGGTCGAAGCTGCCTAAGCAGCGCTCAGATAGGCAACGTGATTGGCTAGTAGGATTCTCGGACCACGCCCACGCCATAGGCTTTGGAGGTGTAAGGCAGTGCAAAAGCGCCTGAACTTTCGACTGTACATGGGCTTTAGTCGGTGCCTTAGCCGGGCCGTTACAAAAGCGCCTGAAGACGGGTAAGGCGCTCTTTTCGCCTTACCTCTATGGCACTTCTCAGCATCTCCCCCCTGAGCTATACGCGTGTGGTCCTGTCTCTGTATCTTATGCTTTTTACCAATTTTTCTTAAATATTTAGTTATTATTTTGTGTGTGTGTGTCTGTGTGCGTGTGAAATAAAGAAAATAGGTGCAAATTGTCTTCAAACAAAAACACTTATGTTATCTTTGCCTTCCTGCCTGTTTGTATGCCTGCTCTCTCTCTCTCTCTCTCTCTCTCTCGTGTAAAGTAACCAGTTGCGTCGTCACCAGCCAAAATGGACCCGCCAGTGGTCTCCTCTCCTTCCTCTACAATATATACAATCTTGCATGACTGGAGAATGACAGATGACGTGCAGAGTGCTAATGTGTGCGTGTCATAAAGGTGTGTGTGTGTGTGTGTGTGTGTGTGTGTGTGTGTGTGTACTAGGATATGAAGGTCAAAGGTGTTTGGGAACGAACAATTTGAGGCGTTGAGGAAACAAATTTTTTTCACACATGTTTCCTAAAATGTTCTGAGTGACACCCCTGCCGTGCCCGCCTCTTCAGCACCCGTATCCCCTCCAAGCACACTCAAGAAAACAAAGAAGATACTCCACGCACAGGGAACGCTCGTGCTGCTATGTCCGGCGGCCTTCTAGTGCAACACACCCACATTTAGAGATGCAACGCAGAGGCAGACGAGCCCCGCGGCGGGAGATGGTCGTGTTGGTGTTCTCACGCATCCTCTGTTTCTAGGCTGTGGATCTGCGCACGAGTCACCTTCACCTATATACAAACAGGGATTCAGGGAGGTCTTGCAGCAGAGGTACAACTACAAGCAGTGCAGGCAAGGCCACGACCAGCCAGTAGGTCGCAGTGTGCCTTTCAAAACTACACCTTGAGGATACGGGACAGGCCTATATTCATATCTATTTATGTTCACTACTAGGGCACCGCACCCCTTAGTCGCGAGGGTTAAATATTATTGATACTAAATATCTATAATAATATAAGCGAAAGTGTGTCTGTCTGTCTGTGTGTGTATGTGGTATAGGTTCCGCCCCCCGTGGCGCAAACACCTCATATGGCACATTTTTGGAATCAGGTTGACCAGGGGAAGGTCATAAGCCCATTTATGAGATGATCCGATCACTTTTTTTCTCTTTTTTTTTAGCAGCCTATTAGCGAGAATTGTGAAAACAAAAGTGGGTTGCGAGAATTGAGGAAGCCTTGATGTAGGGTGATGGGTAATGGGTGAGTGAATGGGTGGGGTGATGGGTAATGGGTGTGGGGTGATGGGTGAGTGAATGGTGGGGGTGATGGGTGGGGTGATGGGTGATGGGTGAGGGAATAGGTGGGGGTGGGGTTGATGGTAATGGTGGGGTGATGGGAATGGGTGAGTGAATGGTGGGGTGATGGGTAATGGGTGAGTGAATGGGTGGGGGGTGATGGGTAATGGGTGAGTGAATGGGTGGGGGGTGGATGGGTAATGGGTGTGAGTGAATGGGTGGGGGGTGATGGTAATGGTGAGTGAATGGTGGGGATAATACATTTCTACATCCATGATTTCAGGAAAGTTAGAAGGGGCTATCTGGAGAGTCCATGTTTGGTGGGCCGAAGGCCCACCAAACACAGGTGGTGGGCCGAAGGCCCACCAATAGCCCTCCGCAGGAGCTAGCCAAAAAGTCCGCCCGGAGGGCGGCTTTGCGGCTAGTATTACATTAAACTTTCTGTAACCTTTTCATGTAATAGTGAAAATACTGTAAGAGTATGAACGGACTTCAAAGTAATAATATATATATAAAAAATAAAAATAAAAAAATAAAAAAAACCCGTGGGTAAAGACAACAGAAAACTACACATTAGGTGATTTGTGGGGAAAAAAGACGATCGTTCAGGTTTGTGCGGCGACGCAATGTGAGCCTTGAAGGATGGATTGTAACATAACCCGCACTCCCTCCCGCCCCGCACCACGCAACCGCCCGCCGACCACCTCCCTTTTTTTCATCACCTTACGAGTCTGAGAAAATCATGGTTGGTGGCGTCAAATATAGGAAACAGTTATATACGTGCGACCACAGATTAGTTTGACACGTGAATGTGAAAGTTTACAGAGCGTAATCACCTTTATTTTTCCAGCTGCCTACTACTTTGTTATATAAAAAAAAGTGGAATATTCAGTAATCTTGGGAATAGAAGTGACCATCGTAATCATGAACTTGTATTGCATCGCTGTCCGGCTGAGTTTTATGGACTTTTTACTGCGCGACTTTTGAAAGGCCTTGGCCTGGCCACATTTGTGGGAAAAAACAAAAAGATTTAATAAAACATTTAACAATAACACATAAGCACTCCGAGAGCGCATACCTCCGCCAAGGCTGAACGAGCGATAAAAACACTTATTCACAATAAACACAGGCAAAACACATGGCTTTACACCCAATCGTGTCACTGATCAGTCTCGCTCTAACAACCATCCATCTAATTGGCCGTGCATGGCAGCCTTACGAAGCAGTGAAAGTGTGAGAACCTTTTGACAAGTCCAACATTAAGAACAGAATCCCCTTCACAGTCTCTTACGTAAGATGGAACAAACTCATTTACCACCAAGAAGGTTCGTGGTACAGTCATACGTATACCCTTTACAGCGCCCTGACAGGGTGGCAGAAGGACAACCCAAGAACGGGGAGATAGGGTGTTTTAAGACTATTATATGAGGGAAGGAACAAAGGCAAACATGATGGATGATGGAGATAATAGGCCAGAAAAAGTATTCCGGTAGAGTAATCGTAAACTAGAGAACACTCAGAACATGCTAGAGATGAATGGAAACGGTGCAATAATATATTTTTGTCCTGGAGCGGAATAAAGATGCTGACGATGAATGAATGGCGACGTTGCATTGCCTCTAAAGATTAGTTTTCTTTTATTATGTCACAATCTAGACCTTTTTAGTGATAATGAACAATGAACTTACTTACATTGCTAAATAAGGATAATAACGTTTTTATAGGTGTTAAAGTAGGGGGTCTCACCAATAAAGGTTGCACCGCTCGGGATTCGAACCCAGGACCTTCCGCATGCCGGGCGGCTGTGCTTCCCGTTACACCACGGGAACCTCCTAGTGTCAACCCACACCATAAGTATCTTATATTCCTTAGGAGTTACAGAATCAAGATGGCATATTTTGTACGACTTCTGACAGTGCCACTCACAAGATAATGCTGTACACATTTTCTACAGATATCGTAGCTATATACTTGATCACCAGTTAGGCAGACGTCCTACACTGCTATGAAAGTATCGTATAACCAACGGTAGCTAACGTGCGATGTCAGTGCCGCTCTAGATCTCCTATATAGTATGACTAGCCGCAAAGTCGCCCTCCGGGCGGACTTTTTGGCTAGCTCCTGCGGAGGGCTATTGGTGGGCTTCGGCCCACCAAACACAGACTCTCCAGATAGCCCCTTCTAGCTTTCCTGAAATCATGGATGTAGAAATGTATGTATTAACGCCAACCTATTCACATCACCCCCAACCCATTCACTCACCCATTACCCATCATCCCCCACCCCCCACCCATTCCCTCACCCATTACCCATCACCCCCCATCTATTCCCTCACCCATCACCCATTCACTCACCCATCACCCATTACCCTACATCAAGGTTTCCTCAATTCTCGCAACCCACTTTTTTTTTCACAATTCTCGCTAATAGGCTGCTAAAAAAAAAAAGAGAAAAAAAAGTGATCCTCATCTCATAAATGGGCTTAAAACCTTCCCCTGCTCGAGCCGGTTCCAAAAATGTGCCATATGCGGGGATTCCGTTACAGGGGGCGGCACCTGGAGCGGACACCACACACACACACACTTTCGCTTATATTATTATAGAGGAACGCTGCAATTAACCTTTCGCTCTTAAACGGTTTCACTTTCGACGCCGCTCATTCGCGAGGCGCCGCGGGTTCCTTCGCGCACCGCCGCTCTCTTTGGGGATGAATGTGTTACAGGAACCAATCGAACAGGAAACCGATATTCGGAAATGACAACATGGGATTCAATCATCTCTCGCTCTTTCTCCAATAATGTCTTGAGAAAGAGAGAGAAGAAAGAGAGAGAGAGAGAGAGAGAGAGAGAGAGAGAGAGAGAGAGAGAGAGAGAGAGAGAGAGAGAGAGAGAGAGAGAGAGAGAGAGAGAGAGTGTGAAGGCAGAGTAAAGGCAGGAGAAGGGGCGCAACAGGTGATAACGCCTACTAACGAAGGATCCAAAGCAATTAACAACAATCTTGCTTCATTGTGTAGCGCCCCCCTTTATAGGTTTATTACTTTGACGTTAATTCAAGAGGGCTCCACAATCCTGGCTATTACGCTGCCACCACCCACAATAAGTGGGAAAAAAATTATAAGATTAAGAAAATATGTAGGTACTAATGGGTCTGAATAACAACGCGTTATCAGAAACTTAATATATTTGCACTTTACTGATTCACCAGTAATTACTCCCCAACTCCTTCTTAACCTATTATCTTAACTTATGTCTTAACTTAAATACATACTTAATGCTAATAACATCGACACGACGCGACTCTCAGCTCGTGCTCAAAACGTTAATCCTATAACTCCTTCTTAACCTAAATCATTGAGTAAATGTCCCGTCGCTGGTTCTCTGTGTAACTTTTTCCGTCACACTGATTCTCTGAGTCAAGTATCAATGCCCACACACTCCAGCTATGAGACTAAGCCTTAGCTGTATCCTGGTGTTCAAACAGAGGCGTTCACAGCTGTTCCCCCACTGCTCATCCAGTCGGCTCCCCACTGCTACCTTGAACTCTATGAATAACATATTCCATTAGCTTTCATGTTATCACAGATAATTAATTAATCTCATCTACATCCCTACCAACACATTTTCCCTGCTCGTACCTTATCCAGGGTTGAAAACCACACCTCCCCGCACGTCTTACCACAACAGACACGTGGAGCCAAAGACATCCAATATGGCGATCTACCTTCCTCCTTGCCTGGCCCGCTGACGTCACCAGCTACCGTCGGTACAAAATATATCAAAATATATTTTTATATAGTGATTCAGAACTGAGTGGAGGAAAAATACGCATTTCATTACTCGACATTTATATATTACTTTACCACCTCCCACTCAACGTAAACTTCGTCAATCATGAGTCAAAAGTTTTAACCCATTTTTCCGCGTTACAATTGCTTCACGCACGGAGGTAGGGGCGGTAAGGCAAGGCTTGCGTCTCTCTATATAATTTTATACACTGATGTTACCTAGCCATTTCCCTTTCATGGTATAGCCACCAAAGTGCAGGTGAAGGTCGCGCTGAGGATGAGGATGAGGAGCAGACATAAGGAGAGGACGAGGGGGAAGTGAGATTGAACGCCACATTGAATTACTCCTGCAGTGTGTGTGTGTGAGAACATAAGAAACATGAGAAAATAAGGAAGCTACAAGAGGCCATGAGATCTACACGAGGTAGTTCCTGTTACTTAACTCTACCTACATCCACCTCTCTTCCCTATCCATGAATTTATCCACTCCTTTTAATTAAAGACCTCTAAAGACTCCGCATTAACCACCTGACGACTGAGTCCATTCCAATCATCCACCACCCTATTTGTGAACCAGTTTCTCCCTATTTCCCTTTTAAATCTACGCTTTTCCAGCTTGAATCCGTTACTTCTTGTTCTTGTGTGTATGTGTGTGTGTTAGAGAACTGTTATAATTGGTTGTCCGGAAGCTACTGATGCAATTCTGCTCGATGAGAGGAAGAGGTGCGCGTCATCACTGCCTTACAACATAGTAACAGTGGATAATTGATAACGACGTAAATGGAATAATTGGCTTACCAAACTGTGTGGCGGAAGAGAGAGTCGCCACGGCCGCCAGAATGACCAGAGCGTTGACAAGCACCGACATCGTTCCTGCTGCCTTCCCTCGGGGAGCTGCAGACGGTTTCGGTGTGTTTGTTGTCGTCACTTTCACTCTGTGGTCACGGCGGCAGAGGGACGGCGAGAGGGAGGCGACGGGCGAGGGAAGGTGACCACACGTCTTTACCCGGCGCGTGCGTGCGAGATACTGGAGGGAGGTGAGGCGAGGTGAGGCGTGGTGTGCTGCAGTGTGGTCACAAAGCCCTATGGAAGCACCCAACACTAACAGGAACTCCATGACGCGCTCGTTGAAGGTTACCTGGCGCGCTCTTATTTATTCAAGCCGCGGGGATGTTTTGCCGAGATAAGCATACGGGTATTGACGGGTTGTGTTTTGTGCTCGGCGTGCGGAAGATATCAATGATCTTTTTATTACCATCATGTATCCGCATTGGAAGTTGCCGTTTGTTACATTAAAGGCGCTGTCACACGAGCAACTTTTGTGGCAATATTACAGCCGGTGTCGTGCAGGAAATCGGCCCGCGTCGTAAATCGTCCCGCGGACGCTTATTTAACCTAAATAACTCTACAAAACCTAACACAAACCTATCCTAAACCTAACCTAACCTAAACCAGACCTAAACATAACTTAAATATAACTAAAATTAAACCTAGAAAACTATATGTGGCGATCTGAGGGAAGAAAACAAGAAAGCTACAAGAGGCCGTGAGACCTATACACTTGGTAGTTCCTGTTACTTAACACCATAGCCTACATCTGCCTTTCATCCCCATCCATTAAATTGTCTAGTCTCCTTTTAAAACTCCCTATTGACTCCGCACTAACCACCTGACGACTGAGTCCATTCCAGTCATTTACCACCCTACTTATGAACCATTTTTTCCCTATTTCCTTTCTATGTCTACGCTTTTCCAGCTTGAGTACGTTACTGCGTGTTCTACCCTGGTTACTAGCCGTAAGAACTTTTCCTACATCGCCTTTATAATATCCCTTTAACCACTTAAAAAAAAAATCTATCAGATCGCCCCTCAGATCGGCAAACATAGTTTTTAGGTTTAGGTTAAGTTATATTTAAGTTATGTTTAGGTCTGGTTTAGGTTAGATTAGGCTTAGGATAGGTTTGTGTTAGGTTTTGTAGAGTTATTTAGGTTAAATAAGCGTCCGCGGGACGATTTACGAAGGGGGCCGATTTCATCACAACACCGGCAACACAAACGCGGCCCAAACTCGGTTATAATTGCGCTGTTTTTTGAAGATCAACATGTCGGTCTTTCGGCAAGGCATATTGCTGCAATTCCTTCCACCAATATATATTATTTGACATTAATTTTTAATGCACGCTCTAATTCAATATACAGAAGCTAAAATAAACATCTACATAGTAGCAAGAACCGATTACAATACGAATTGTAAAGTCTTGTACATTTTTTTAAAAATTTTTGAAGGATATAATACACTTAGGAAAATTTACATGAGTTAGGGATGGTTTTCTATTTTCTTTGTTGACTGTCTATTAATAACTAAAAAATTTAGGGGATACCAACTTATTGTTGATCACTTTGATGTTTGAATGTTTGATGTTTGATGTATGACGCGCTTCCATACACAAGAATCCATTTCAATCATTCACCACCCTATTTGTGAACCAGTTTCTCCCTATTTATCCCTATTTTTCCAAGGACGCTTCTTCAGATACATCTTGAGAAGCCAAAATTGCCATTAAAACTCGGCTACCTCTGTGAAAGTCCGTGTGACCAAAACACGGCAAGGTATTGCCTTTGCTGAATATTGCCGGCTGAATATTGACGGAAAAGTTGCTCGTGTGACCGCGGCTTAACCCTTTCACGCCCAGATCTTTCCTTTGCTATAAAAAATAGTCTGTTGTTAGCCATAAAATTACGAAAAATAGCTTAATATACCAAATTAGTTAGTTGACAAGGATACTAAACAGGTCATATCTATATAATATTGCTTACATTCACTAAAAATCGTATAATGGTAGCTACCCAAATTACAATGGAAATTACGTTCTGGGTCTCAAAGGGTTAACCACACGGGTGTACGAGTATGCACCAATTTCCACAATAAAAACAGTTTATTGTCACGGTGCAGAACTTTTTCGTGAAACATATTAGGATTGCGGTGAAGAAGAAAAAACCCTTAATATTTCATTATTTTCATTTCATCACGGCTTCTGCATCCTTGTTTGTAAAGCGTTCAGTGACTCTTATCTTCATGCATATCAAAGTCTGAATTACTGATTACTCCTACACGCTCATCGTCAGTTTCTTCTCGCGTTCTCATTGCGTTGCGTTTTCTCCTTATTTTGTTATTATTGATTATTGTCATTGTAGTTATTTGTACCTTCAGACGTCTGCCTTACCCCATGTCTTCTTATTTCTTAGTTTATTTCTCTCTTCATCCTTACTTTGTGTCAGTGCGTAGCCTTCGACAAACCTTTAAACACACACACACACACACACACACACACAGGAACCTTTTTTTATATACAATCAGTTTTTCTTCTCTGTTCTTTTTTTTATAAGAATCTGTGTGTGTGTGTGTATGTGTGTGTGTGTGTGTGTGTGTGTGTATGTGTGTGTGTGTGTGTGTGTGTGTGTGTGTGTGTGTGTGTGTGTGTGTGTGTGTGTGTGTGTGTGTGTGTGTGTTTAAAGGTTTGTCGAAGGCTACGCACTGACACAAAGTAAGGATGAAGAGAGAAATAAACTAAGAAATAAGAAAACATGGGGTAAGGCAGACGTCTGAAGGTACAAATAACTACAATGACAATAATCAATAATAACAAAATAAGGAGAAAACGCAACGCAATGAGAACGCGAGAAGAAACTGACGATGAGCGTGTAGGAGTAAACAGTAATTCAGACTTTGATATGCATGAGGATAAGAGTCACTGAACGCTTTACAAACAAGGATGTATTCATTGTGTGTGTAGAATACTATACTGTTTACTAATATAGCACGGAAAACATGAAAACTAAAATCCAAACCAAGATCCAAACCAAGCGTCTATGTTTTCTGGGGTGCAAAAAATGTCCTTAACCCCTTGAGCCCCAGAACGTAATTTCCATTGTAATTTGGGTACCATTAGACTATTTTTAATGAACATAAGCAATATTTAATAGATATGACCTGTTTAGTATCCTTGTCGACTAACTAATTTGGTATATTCAGTCACTTTTCGTAATTTTATGGCTAACAACAGACAATTATTGTATAGCAAAGAAAAGATCTGGGCGTGAAAGGGTTAAGGTCCTTGAGTTAGAAAAAGCAAGGTATGGCAAAAAGTTAAAGTAGGACTGATGTGGCGTATAGGGGAAGTGTTAGGATGGACGATAGGTTATGGAAGAGTGTTAAAATAGGGAGAGGAAGGTGCCAGAAGGGAAGAATAATAACGGAAGGGAAGGGAGGGAAGCAAAGATGGGAAAATGGGAAGGAAAGGGGAAGAAGAGGAAACTAATGCATGGGGAGAGTAGGAAAATTAAAATGGGAGGTTAGAATAATGAAGAGCTAAGAAATTGAGAGAGAAAAGGGAGATTATAATTATTGAAAAGAGGAGGGAGACAAGAAATAAGAAAGAAAATGGGTACAACTTCTTATGTATCTCCCACTTTCCATATATCCTTCCTCTTCCCCTTCATTATTTTTCTCCTCTTCCCCTTCATTATTTTTCTCCTCTTCCCCTTCATTATTTTCCTCCTCTCCTCTTTTATTATTTTCCTCCTCTTCCCCTTCATTATTTTTCTCCTCTTCCCCTTCATTATTTTTCTCCTCTTCCCCTTCATTATTTTTCTCCTCTTCCCCTTCATTATTTTTCTCCTCTCCCCCTTCATTATTTTTCTCCTCTTCCCCTTCATTATTTTCCTCCTCTTCCCCTTCATTATTTTCCTCCTCCCCTCCTTCATTATTTTCCTCCTCTCCTCTTTTATTATTTTCCTCCTCTTCCCCTTCATTATTTTTCTCCTCTTCCCCTTCATTATTTTCCTCCTCCCCTCCTTCATTATTTTCCTCCTCCCCTCCTTCATTATTTTCCTCCTCCCCTTCTTCATTATTTTCCTCCTCTCCTCCTTCATTATTTTCTTCCTCTTCCCCTTCATTATTTTCCTCCTCTTCCCCTTCATTATTTTCCTCCTCTTCCCCTTCATTATTTTCCTCCTCCCCTCCTTCATTATTTTCTTCCTCCCCTTCTTCATTATTTTCCTCCTCTTCCCCTTCATTATTTTCCTCCTCTTCCCCTTCATTATTTTCCTCCTCTCCTCCTTCATTATTTTCCTCCTCCCCCCCTTCATTATTTTCGATCTCCCCTCCTTCATTATTTTCCTCCTCTCCTCCTTCATTACTTTCCTTCTCTCCCCCATTTTTCCTCACACTTCTTCCTTTACCTCATGCTTCTATTAGTCCTCCTTCCTCCCCACCTCCTCTCTTTACGACTAAACGATAAGAAATGTATCAATAAGTCCAATGCAGTGCTGAAAATAGAGATGGTTGCCAAAGGACAGTGTGCATGGGTGCGTATAGTCAATTTTTTTTAACAAGGCGAAAATTCCATTCTATCTTAAGGTCTCATGTTTAAAATTATGCCTGTATTTACTTGATAATATGGTTAACTATGATAAAATACAACTGAAATTTAGAAGAACCGTAGTATTCTCTTCTCCTGGCATCAAATATCAGTCAGTAAGCAGCAAGGGGTCAGGATATTACGCCTCGATAAAAAAAACGGAGTATAGTAACTGTCTAGTGGTAATAAAGGCGGTGGTAATGGCAGCATATACTGTGGCGGGGTAGGAGGTAAGGAAGGGGAAGCTTATTATTATTAAAAGTTATATTAGTATGAGCGATATTAGTATGTAAGGTAACTAAAATCTATTAGTACCCAGCTTTTTTTCTTTCTATTTCAAGGTAACTTGGGTTGAAAAGCTCATAAACACCCAGTAATTATCCTTAAAGTAAGGGATAATAGGTTTCTCTCAAGGCCGAGATATTACCACAAAGAGAGAGAGAGAGAGAGAGAGAGACTACCTGCGTACATAGTCTCTCTCTACAGTGATCGCACGTATGCCATGCCAGTACCTTAATTAATCAAGTAAGCTGCACACACACGTATGTATGTAAATAGTACTACTGGAGATGTTTCTGACGTAACTCAACTCTTTTTCGTCTTGTGTAGCCTATGTAAACAGCATCACTTCCTTCCATTGCTAGGTAGCGAGTTTGTTTATTTTCTTTGATGTCAACACAACAATAATTATTACTCAAATAAAAATCCGATGAGGCGATACTGACTAATGCAACAACAATCGCACCCTACAATGTTTTGTATTAATGCTGAAATGATGTCTTTGAATATTCAACGTATTGAAATTAAGACAAGGTATAATGAATACACACCCCCACACGCTGCCGGCCTTGGAAGCCTCGATTAGGACAAGGTAAAGATAGCTACGCAAGGTAAAGATAGATTGCGTAGCTATCTTTACCTTGGTTTAGGAAGCATCATACCTACGTGACACTTCCCTCTTGAGTCTTGACACAACCAACACGTGCGTCTATACACCATTTTTCCCCATCTAATCTTTCCGTATTTTAGTCTTTCCCTGGAGATGTTGCGATGGTTCGACGATGTTGGTTCTTTAGGAGTGTTTATATATTCCTGCAAGGCGACATTCCGTCCTGCCTGAAGCCGCTGCAATGATGGTCTTTCATCTCACGCCACACCGGAGATCATAAGAAAATAAGGAAGCTACAAGAGGCCGAGACCTACACGTAGTAGTAGTTCTTGTTACTTAACACTACCTACATCCACCTTACATCCCCATCCATGAATTTGTCCAGTCTCCTTTTAAACCTCCCTATTGACTCCGCACTAACTACCTGACGACTGAGTCCATTCCAATCATTTACCACTCTATTTGTGACTCACTATCCAAAAGCGATGCACTCCAGTCTGACGTCCTCCCCCTTGATGGGAGCCTCAGGGAAGGCCTTGGGGAAGTTGTTGGCAAACTTCAGCTGCTGGTAGTTAAGCTATTATCCATGAAATTAGGCGTATTTTGTAGTGTCCTTCCGGAGTAAAATTATACTTATTTAAGCTCCGCCCCTGCTTGCCATCACAAAATACGATTGTAGCGCTGCCAAAGCTCTTTCTTGATGTTGCCGAGAGTAAAAGTGTCGTACACTTCATTACCTCTTACAGAGGCTCAAGGAATATCGTTAAGGTTGACATTATTGAAGGCACAGCAAAGAGTAGTAGCGTGATTGTCTGTATTACACATCGATATCTAATTGTTTTGAGCTCTTAGAATGGCCTAGCATTGTTTTCTAACTCTATAGATGGACTTGATATTAAACTGAAATGTTTAGGGCGCTATGAAACTGTTATTTGAATATCTATTTGCTACACAGCCATTTCACGATGTGCGTCGAGGATGTTTAATGCTATCATGGACCTGTACGTATGTAGGCTACGTGTACCTACATCTACGTTTCACGAATTATTCTTTGCTAAACCTAGATGAATGCTGGTTGTGATTCATCCTCCAGTGCATCTCCCCGTTTAACATCCATGGGCCGGGTGTGGTGGTGGGGCGGGTGTGTGATGGACGTGTGGTGGGTGGGTGTGTGGTGGGCGGATGTATGATGGGCGTGTGGTGGGTGGGTGGTGGTGGGCGGATGGTGGTGGGTTGGGTGTGTGGTGGGCGGATGTGTGATGGGCGTGTGGTGGCGGATGTATGATGGGCGTGTGGTGGGCGGATGGGTGATGGGTGTGTGGTGGGCGGATGTGTGGTGGGTGTGGTGGGCGGATGGTGATGGGCGTGTGTGGGCGGGTGGTGGGCGGATGGGTGATGGGCGTGTGGGTGAGTGGGTGGGTGGTGGTGGGCGGGTGGGTGCCTGGGTGGTGGTGGGTGTGTGGTGGCCCGTGGGTTACACACAGATCGAGACCTTCCTACTCGTGTTGGAGCTAAATCAGACTGATGAAATGTTCGTATTCGTGCCCTTGCGATAGGTTTCTCTAAAAGGCTTTCTTTTTGTGTGATATAACATATATACCAAATTTATACATTTCTATTGCAAATGTAATATCACTCATGAATATATTTAAGAAATTTGACTATACTATAGAAATAATACACCAGTTTTGGTGTTAAGCCAGCAAGCATCAACGAAGATTCGGACACATTGAAAAATTCGGGGGATTGGGAAATTTGTTCCCCAGACGTCGCTGGAGAATTTTAATATTTGTGACTTCTTACCTGTTAAGAGTCACCTACTCTACTCCTTACTACTCCTTTACCTACTTTTTAATTAAAAAACGTATCCTTTGCATGTCGTGCGCATGTAATAAATGTTATTTGGATTGAGAATTAAGGAAAAGGAAACATTTACGGGAGGATTTTTGATAAGATTTTCTCATGGGGCGAATCTGATGGGCAGGCTTTTGAAACCACCACCCACACCCCACTGTATATTTTTTCGGGAAAAGAGTAAAATATCGTTTGCCGAAGTGTATCTGCTCAGTTTTCTATGCACGCAAGAGTAAAATATAAGTGGGCGGAGCTTAAATAAGTAAAATTTTACTTCCAAGGGCATGGACAAAATACGCCTAATTATCTAGCCTCATTTTAAAACTAGACTCCGCACAAATTACCATCAACCACATTACGGACAGAGGGTTAACAACTTACAAGGCCACCACACCCCACTACATCCAGCCAAGGCGAGACAACGGTGCAAGGACACATTCTATGCTTGCGATTCCACTCACGCGTTGCCTCGCCTGTCTGCACCGGTATCAGCCTTCGAAGCGAGACCTTGGGGCTCCAGTCTGCGATGGGTGGCTATCCCTGAACCCAGAACGTTCCTGCAATATGACTTACCTTCAGTTTTTCATCTGATTGATTAGATGCAGGAAACCCTCATCATAGGAATAGCAAATTTTCCACAAGCAGTCAACTTTGGGAAGATACAGATATCTCTTGACCAACCATCCCTCGGTTACATGACCCGTCCAGACTAGTTTTCTTACCTCATTTGTTTCCTATGTATTCTTTCTTTATTCATTCCCTAAATATGATCATTCGTATTCCATTGCTTTTCTTCCTTCATTCTGCAACTTGCCACTTTATCCACACTCCCCTCATTATTCCCTGCACCATTCGATTACTAGAACTAATAGTTCTCAGAAAGGGTATCTCAAGTGTCTACAAGACTGCAGACTGCAATCATGAAACAAATAAAGGTTGGCTTACTTCATAAAGGAGTCATGAAGCCTTTAAAAAGAAACAGTAAAAAAATATAATGTACATGAAAAGTAGGACGTCCTAGTCATGGTGTGATAGGATATACTATTACTGCTATGGAGTGAAAATATTAACCTCTTCACGCCCAGATCTTTCCTTTGCTATAAAAAATTGTCTGTTGTTAGCCATAAAATTACTTAAGTAACTTATTATACCAAATTAGTTAGTGGATAAGGATACTAAACAGGTCATATCTATTACATATTGCTCATATTAACTAAAAATTGTCTAATGGTACCCAAATTACAATGGAAATTACGGTCTGGGCCTCAAGGGGTTAAGAAAATGAAAATACCTCGAGAAGCGAGTCCGTGAGTCCACAAAGATGTACGCAGTTATGGTGTGTGATGAATGATAGAATGTTGGGGCATAAAAATAAATATATAAAGACTCATTTATTATCAAAAGCTCGTAAAAGTACTTCAAAATTAATTGTGAGGTTGTTTGAAATAAAAAAAAACTCTGTTAAGATCAATTAGCAAGAGTCCTCACATATAAAAAATACCATTATTGTTAACCATCAGCCGAGAAGAGGAAATAAAATGACACATTAAAAAATTCTGCCTTGTCACAAAAGTACAATATTGATAATAATTTTTACTTAAAAGTATGTCCTAATTACAAAATATCTACACAGTATGTACAAACTTGATAAAGAGAGAGAGAGAGAGAGAGAGAGAGAGAGAGAGAGAGAGAGAGAGAGAGAGAGAGAGAGAGAGAGAGAGAGAGAGAGAGATAGAGAGAGAGAGGAGAGAGAGAAGAAGAGAGAGAGAGAGAGAGAGAGAGAGAGAGAGAGAGAGAGAGAGAGAGAGAGAGAGAGAGTGAAAGAGAGTGAAAGAGAGAGATATGTAGTTTCTACTTTCCTTGTTAACACATTAACGGGAATTGAGTAACAAGTAAAATAACACTTTTTACAACCCGTTCCCTATATACATACAAATACATGAAAATTTTCTCCATATTTAAACAACTGATCACATTTCAGTCTTGGATACCAGCTGTATCACCTTATTTCACCAGTTCTATTGATACACCAACAGCCATCTCTTATTTCCTTTTTCCAGTGTGGTACTGTGCCTGTTTTCACAAATCCCTATCATCCAGTTACTTCTCAGTCTATAAGAATACTTCACACCAACTGAATGTTCACCATCATTTTCTTCTCTCCAGCACACAATTCCTCTGTCTCAACCACATCCACAATGATATTTACACTAAAATATGTTAAGAAATAAAAACCAAGAGATAAATTTTGGCTTTGTCTAAGCTGATAATGAGATATTCTTCTGACACATCTTAAAATACGTATATTGTCCATTCATAAATATCTTGCTTGAGCATCTGTCTTACCACTGATTCTTATCTTTTCCAACCATTCAGGAACACTATCTATCAGTTTCAGCACGCCCAGCTCTCTGTACAGGTGGAACACAGAGGGGGCGCTCGTCTCAATCTCGATGTGAGACCAACGGAAGTCTTGCAGTGATGGAGTCTGGGGATGAATATTGATGAGTTACTTAGTGATCAATCTAAACATGTGGAGACATGGGAAGGACGTTGCTTGGCATGGGTGTCAGTCTAAAGGCCGGTTCCCACTAGCCCGCTTCTATGGCCGCCGTTGCCGTACACCGCCCAACAATGACGTCACCATCATCACCGCTTGAGTGGTTGTAGTGGTAACCGGGCACAGTTTGCACCTCCGCTCGAGCGGACACCGCCAAGCGGGAGAGATGACTTGATTTTAACTTTGTACGGCAGCCATACAACGGTACGGCGGTGCGGTTGACTTTTTTGTGACGTCATTGTTGGTCAGTGTACGGCAACGGCGGCCGTAGAACCGGGCTAGTGGAAACCGGCCTTAACTGTACTGAGGGGTTTACCATACTGCAGGCATCGGGGGACTGTTATGGGTATTACACAGAAGATCTATTTGCTAAAAAAACTATATTATCCCTCTGCTTCATAGAAAAAAAGAAAAAAAAAACTTGATCACCTCAATTATCCTTAAATTTCAGATAAGGATAATGCAGCCGTTCCCCGAGCTCTGCCATACAGTGATGGGTCTTCCTGCAGGCTGGCGTGGCAGTGGACAAGGTAAATGGTCAGGATTTGGTAAAATATAAAGAAAAATGACTGAGGTGATATCTCAGTTAATGAGATTGATCAAACTGATTCTATTATGTATTTCTTATATCATATGTGGTATCTACTATTTTTCAAGATTCTTTATTGATTGTTTTTCGAAATCTGTTGTGACTGCACCATTAGATTTCTTTTAGCAGGGCAGGAACAGTGGCAAACAACTAAATGCAAACTTCTCTTTTTCTCTCATACATAAGGTCTTCTCCCCAACGTGTGGGGTGGGCGGCACAAAACCCAGATCTGCTCACAACACAAATATTCAAAACAACTTACAGTTTACATCTCCTAAATATACATAATGATTTCAAGAAAATTTATACATTTTGTGTAAGTTGTAAATTCTACCATAAAATAAGTAATTGAATAAATATGAAAAAATATTGATAAAAAGTAAATAAATAAATAAGTAAAATACATAAACAAACAAAATGAAAAAACAGTTTCATGAAAATGATCACATCTTATATATAAGTAAATAAAATAATATACAAGAGAAAAATTATATATTTACATTCTGTGTAATGGGCATAAATAGGTTTACAGTATGTATTACGTGCATTATCCAGCCATAGCCCAAAATATTCTAAAATGCAGATAAAAGTGATTTCTATGTAAGAAACCTGGTGGTTTGAAGATTCATAAGGAAGATGAGAAAACATAACACTATGGAAGTATACAAAAGACTTATATCTAGAGAAACAATGTTTGTACTTTAACTCGACAAAGCTCAAAGCAAAATGAGACAGTGGCAGCGTGCAAAGCAGCAACTCACCTCAAAGTTGGGCACATTGGTTACGGAGAGGTTGATCCTCTGCATGCGAGGTATCGTATCACTTTGGCTGCCCAGAGTCTGAAATACTTTATTCTTCGTTGCTTCTGCTATCTCCTGGGCAAGGTCTTCATTGACCATGAGTCCTTGGCGCTCCACTTTATCCACCAGGCTGGCCAAGTACTCCTTATGCTGCAGACAAGATGTAATTATATGGTGCATCACTTATGCTGTTTACCTAATTCAATGGTCTATCGTAAATCACACTGAAGATGAGAACTACGGGTAGAGTGGCAGAGCTGTAATGGTGCAATCACTGCTGGTGGTCCGATTCACACACAAAAAGCTTGAAGCCTTTGGGCTGTTGGTTTTTATTTCAGGGTATAGACACTGATCCTACTTGTATGAAGATAAATTAAGTTCAAATGATGTCAACTTCTTGAAGATTTTTTTAATATACACAAGGATTCAGTGGAAATTTAAATGTTGCATGCATACCTGTAGTTTTAAGTGGTCAGGTGACTGCTTTGCTGACTGCCTGTACATCATAAGAAGGTTGACTGGGTTACCACCAGTCAGTCTCAACAGATTTAGATCTTTACATGACAGGGCTCTAGTAAGCAGCTGTACCATGTTTATTGAGAGGCTTTTGTTGCAAAACAACAAATTATCATTACTGCAAACTGCAAACTAAAAGAAACATTATACTCCAATTAACCTTAACAATTAAGATGAATTTCTGATGCATCTCTTCAATATCCATGATTGATAATAATTCAAATATGCACAGTCATATTATCTTAATGAAAAGTATCATAACCAGTTTCATATTCTGCAAACTTGTCTGTTTTATGTATTCCCTCTCAAAGATTCTTCAAGATTTCAAGTGATCATAAGACCACAGCAAGATATCCTGTGCATGATTAATTTTTTTCTCTCTACTTATAAAAACCTGTGGATATATTTGCAAATAAGAACAAAGTAAAGACATATGATTCAAAACATGCACACCAAAAATGTGGATGGCACACTTACTTTATAATTGCGTATTTGTATTTTTCTCTGTAATTTGCGCTTTGATCGTGTGTCTCGGGTCTCACGGCGCTCCTCCAGCTTAGCGGTCCAGAACAGCAGCTGCGAGCCCGGCACCACGTCCAGCTGCACCTTGTACTGCCGCTGAAACACCCTCATGCCTCTGCAACAGACCACCAGCAGTCAGGACCACGGCTTGCTGAACTGCTAGACAGGTATACATACCTATCTTATGTTAAGCCCTTGAGACCCAGAACGTAATTTCCATTGTAATTTGGGTACCATTAGACGATTTTTAGTGATTATAAGCAATATTTTATAGATTTGACCTGTTATAGTATCCTTGTCGACTAACAAATTTGGTATATTCAGTTACTTTTCGTAATTTTATGGCTAACAACGGACAATTTTTTATAGCAAAGGAAAGATCTGGGTGTGAAGGGGTTAAGCTGTTAAGAAAATAAGTGTAGCAAGATAAGGTTATTAACACCTCCAGCTTGTTATGTATCTTTTGAAGTACCAAATACTTTATGTTAAAGTACTAATCATGATGCAATACAGATAGTCTGGACTGTCTGGCGCACGCTAGTCCAGCTACATATCTCAGGTTATAAAATACATGCTTGAGATTAGGCCTATCAGTGATACTGTGACCACATGTAGATAAATATGGATATCTTAGGTCATGTAAATGTGTAAAATAAACTCAGAGCTAAATTAAGGTCATCAAACTTCACTGAATGGATGCTTCATAAAGTTGATAAATAAAAACTGTAGATTGTACTTGTAACTAATGACTAATAAAGGAGCGTAAGCCGAGCAGCATTACATAAGAACATAAAAAGATAAGGAAGCTACAAGAGGCCGCGAAACCTACACGTGGTAGTTCCTGTTACTTAACACTACCTACATCCACCTTTCATCCCCATCCATGAAATTGTCTAGCCTCCTTTTAAAACTCCCTATTGACTCCGCACTGACCACCTGATGACTGAGTCCATTCCAATCATGTACCACCCTATTTGTGAACCAGTTTTTCCCTGTTTCCTTAACATTACAGGTGAGAGGCCGGGACCCCGCCTCTGCTGCTCACCTGACGATGGTGCCGGCCGTGATGAAGTCTGGTCCACTGTACTCCCCAGCTTGTAGGTGTTCCAGGAGCCTGTGCTGAAGGGCGAGGTGAGGTCCTTTCTCTTTTTCTTGTCCCTGAAAAAATATGAGTTTGATAACCTATGTAATGCTGGTCATGGAATAATTTTATAACAAGAGTATATATATATAACAATGTCTGCCTGTCTCATATCATTTACATCATGTGCTTTACAAGTTTGTGGGATTGATCATTAGCCTTAAATTTCACATAATGAATAAAACATTAAGCAAAAAAAAAACCGGTACCTAAACGGTAAAACGTAAAACCGTTTAGATGGGTAGCTACCTGGTACTCTCGTTTACCAAAATTTTCATTGAGACACCAACCAAGAACTCTCGCCGATAGTGGTACGTTCATCGATGTGGAAATTTTCGACGACAGTTCCACTTGTAATAAATGAAAAGGAAGAATCAAGGCTATTTCATTTTTGGACACCACATTTTTCAAAGCTATACATTTTTTCTATTAAATTTTTATGTGTTTTGAATAAATATAATTATTGTTTTTGGCGGAAATGAATAATTTTCTTATAACGCCCCATCCTCTCCCCCGTAAAATAAGTACTTTCTGCCAGTAACGGTTAGGTTAGTTATGCAGAAACACAGGTAAAAGCCTGATTAAATATATATATTGGGTACTGTAATATCAAGATCAAGAACTGGAACTGTCGTAGAAAATAGGATATTATTCTAGATGAACACAGAATTCACTTTGGTGGACGAAATTATTTAGATGAAACGAGTTTAAATGTGTTTTGAATAAATCTGCTAACCGTTTCTGTCGCAAATCATTTTATGTATTTTTTATTTCATTTAATTTTAGTTAGGTAAAGGTTAGGTTAAGTATAGCTTCGGTTAGGTTCAATTTTTTGTTGTCATTTTTGTTGCAAATCACTGAAAAAAAATTATTTGCGACAGAAACGGTCAGCAGATTAATTCAAAACACATCAAAACTTACCAGAAAAAAATTGTTTCACCTATAAAGGAAGTTCGGTGTTCATCTGAAAATTTACCGAAAATAGGAACACTCGACGATGTGAAAAGTTGGGACACTCGCCGATGGCGACGAGAAATCCGGTAGACGAGAGTATCGGGTATCGGGTAATAATGGACGAGGACTTTGCGGTCGTTTTCAGAGACACAAGACTAATTTTTTCTGGCCTACAATAGGTGCTTTTTCTAATGGAGATAGTTTTATTTTCCGGTAACCAATATTAAATTGAAAAACAAAAAATAATAATATTTCATCACCGAATTTTATGGTCGCCGTTTCCATTAAAAACACTGTATCTCCATCAAAAAAAGCATTAAAACTTGGCCGGGAGAAATTATTCAGGGTCTCAGATAACAGGGAAGTAATTGAATAGGACATTCCAAACCTAACCTTATAGGTTTTAATGAAAACTAACCTAACCTTAACCACAAAGTATATCTAACCTAACCTTAAAGGTTTTAATGAAACCTAACCTAACCTTAACCACAAAGTATATCTAACCTAACCTTATAGGTTTTAATGAAACCTAACCTAACCTTAACCACTAAGTATACCTAACCTAACCTTAACCTTAACCATGCATAAAATTCGGTGATGAAATTATTATTATTTTTTTTTTAAATGGGTTTCCGGAAAATAAAACTATCTCCATTAGAAAAAGCACCTATTGTAGGCCAGGAAAAATTAGTCGGTCTCTGAAAACGACCGCGAAGTTCTCGTCCATTATAACAGAGTATCGTAAACCATTTTTATGTATTCGTTATTAATCTGATAATAATTATTCAGCATTTTTTTCATCTTCATATTTTTCAAGGACCCAACACAATACTAACAAGGGAGGTCCAAGGGGCCTTGCCTCTATGGCTTATGAGGTGCTGCATGGTGTTTGCTATAGTTAGATTATATAGAAGGAAGCCCTAATAGAAACAGAAGTCCTTTAACCTCTCATATATTTGAATGAGGTAAGTTTGAACAAAGTGGCCGTCCCTTGCCTTGCCCTGCCATCAACATTCACACAGCCTTACATAATATCTCCTCCTCCTTGTGGTGTAGTGGTATAATTCCTGTAGCGTGAGGGTGTGTTGTTGCCTCACTACAGTCACTCTGGGTTGAGGAAATACCCTTCAGGCTTCAAGGGTGGCGCCAGTAACGGGAGCCTTAACAAAACAATCCAGAACAAGCTCAGTTTTATATCAGGGTTACGCCAAAAATATTATACACTGAAATTACTCCATTTAGTCTTTTAAATGACTGTATCTTTGAATATTTACATTCAATCAGGAAATTTGAACGTATATTAATACTTCTAAAAAATAAATGCGTTGTTCTTTGTCATTTTTACGTATTATCAGTACTCTTTCATCCCATTTTAGTAGTATTTCGAAAGGATAAATGGCTATACATCTAGTTCTGAATATATGAATGATGCAAAAAAAAGCGCATGAAGTTACGCCAGTAGTAATAAAAGTGTGTATGCAACCCTGGGATAGGCTTGTTTATCTATGCCACTTTAAGGCGGGCATTTTGACGTTCAAGATGTATTTGGAGCTTTCATTCTGCTGTGAATATTTAAAACAGAGGCGTGTGAAACTATGGAGCTGGAGTTATAGGAATATTCAATAGACCTATTTCTTAAGTCATCTGTGACTGTGAGTATCTATAGGGTGGAAGGGTACATGGAACTCTCGTCGGTAAAATTCTAAGTATAGTCCTTGGTACCTGGAACTGTCGCCGATGATAGGAATTCAGTTAGTTATGTTATCAGTTAGGTTAGGACTACGTTACTAATGTCAAACTGCTGTTTTAGTGTTCTGGGATTAAGTTATCTTACTAATGTCAAACTACAGTTTTAGTGTTCTGGGACAAGCGAACATTTTTTGTGTCCAATAACGAAATAACTTTTATCCTTCCTTTTCATCTATTACCAGTGGAACTGTCGCCGAACATTTCCACGTCGCCGAGTGTTCCAATGTCTGCGAGAGTTCTCGGTTGGCGTTTCGGCGAGAGTTCCTATTGGCGACAATTCCATAAACCGAGTCCTTTCCCGCCCTTATTGCTGTTTTTTTTCTCCAGACCTTCACAAATCCCTTCAGATACCTCTAAAACGTAATTGAACACTGGGTTAAGACTAGTAAGTGATTAATTACCATTTCATTTGACCTTATTTCATATTTTCTTATTTTTTGGGGTAAAATTCTAGAGTCCTTTCCCGCCCTTATTAGTGGGCTTTTTTTCCTCCAGACCTTGACAGATCCCTTCAGATACCTCAAAAACGTAATTATATGTAAAGTGGGGGAGAGATAAAAAAAAAAAAAAAAATACTAACCTAACCTCATTATAACCTAACCTAACCTTATCCATAACCTCCTTGCAAGACCTAAGGGCGAGAAAAACTAGAATTTTACCAGTTTAGGTTAGGTTAGGTTAGGTTATATTGAGGTTAGGTTAGTAATAAAAAAAAATTAAAAAAATTCTCGCCCCCACTTTATAATTACGTTTTAGAGGTATCTGAAGGGATCTGTCAAGGTCTGGAGGAAAAAAACCCACTAATAAGGGCGGGAAGGACTCTAAAATTTTACCCATAAACCATTGGAATAGACTGTTCTTAAGTCGTAAGTGCAGAGAATTATCCCGCCGTAGGTAATCAGCTGTCTAGGGAGTCTTTAAGTATTGCAAGAAGACCCGTATGTTGAGGGAACAATACAATTTTAATGCAAATTTGTATTCACATTTGCTTTATCATTTTTTTATGCTAGTACATATTATTCTCTTTCAGTGACTACCTGCCTTCCTTCTACAAGTAGCTGACAGTCAGATAGAGAAGCTGCCATACATCTCAGAGGCAATGGCTGATGAATCTTTATCAAACCAGTGTGAGTATAGATTGCATTGAAATATTGTTGTTGCTTTTTTGTTGACTAGTCACAATGTAATTTATGGATTAATTATTACAGAAGTTCAGGACGTCAGAGTTTAACGTCAAGTGGATGATGGATATCTTTGGGAATGGAATTCTCAGCGTCTTTAGTTGTAGCTATGTAGTATGGCAAAGTGCTATTCTGGCCGTTCAAAGCTTAATGCAGGAGTTCCAATCCCATTTACCCCGGAAAGCCTTGAACGTGTGGTTAAGCTCTGAATATTGGAAAAATGACAGAATGAAGAGTACAGTAAAGTATTGCATTTGGGGTGTTCAGAATAGGCCACCCCAAGCAATTGCTTCCATAATCTTTATTTGGGGACCATATTCTTCCAATTAATATTCTCCCTCCAGGAAACAATGTCATATTTGGCGACCATATTCTTGTACCTATTTGGCGAATATTTCCCCCTAGGAAACGCTCTCTAACCGTTCTCTGTGCATTTCCCTGCCAAAAGTCGATCAATCTACCATTTTATTTATATTCTATCTCTTGGTATCTGATAATGAATGATTGAAACATTAGGTTGTAAGCCACAAAATAAGCAAAAAGGGTTGACTTTGAGTGCTTTGGTACCAATCAACAATTTTCTGTTATTTTAATCATCCGCATTTGGCGAGCTTTCTCCGGCACCAGTTAGTCGCCAAATGCAGGACCTTACTGTACTTGATGTGGGTGTGCTTGCTGGTGCACCTCATTCTCTAACTATACAGTCATTCTGGCTGTAGCTGTGACCTAGATCTGGTTTAACTTTAGGAGGGATTACATCCTATTGAAACCAAAGTTAAAGTATCTTGTTTCATATTGTTATATTGTTGTGTTATGTAGTATTGTGTTGCATTGGACGAGAGTATGCTACTATGTTGTATTATTTTAGTGAGTGGAAGCCTGCCTGTGTATGTGTCCCATCAAGATGTCACCGAACACCCTCAGTTGAGCCACCTGCTGGAGGACCTAAGTCTCCGCCTCACCCCTACCGGCACCCACAAGACCACTCACACCCGCCTCATCCATGCCTCGGCCACCCTCAAACATGCCAGGTAGGTATAACTGGCAGCTTAAGAGACAATTGTTTTGTTTACATGATGAGTGGTAGCACCAACTTTTTGTTCTGAATATGAGACAAAGGTGGGCATTAAGCATAGGAAGAGTTTTGGCAGTAAATGTGAACATGCTGAGGAACACCTGGAGTATAATATAAACCAGTGCAATAATGAAACTGTATGTAAGAAATTAGGGTGTTTAAGGGTCCAGGTTCTATGACAAAGGCAGAAGAGAAACTCTGCTGTGGTTGTGTGATTATGTTTGGAATGCATAGAAAGGCCAAACACTCATGAAAGTAATGTATTTGATCAGTGTTGTCTGAGAAGATGATTACAAAGGGTCTGTATGATGGCAGAAGATGTTGAGGTGCTTTGTGACGGTATGGAATGGTGATGTATGATAGAAGAGGCTGATGAGTGTGTCTGGTATGAAGGGGGTTTCTAAGGCTGTATAAATGACTGAAGAATTCGTATTATGGTTTACAACTTTACCTTATCGACAATTTTGTTTTTTTCATGTTAATATATGTGCCTCTTTGCCCTATGATCATGATTAATTCAACCTTTGTCTTAATTTCTTTATTTGTATATGTATATTGAATGGTTTGCATATACAGATATACCTTTATTTTGTTTTAGGCTGAAGTATCTGGAGGCAGCCACACTACATCGTGTATCCCAGGATGTACTTCTGGACCTGTGTGATGGCGGACATAAGAAGACAAAGGTAAGCTGTAATGGTAACACAAAATGATGGTCTGATGAAGAAGTCAACAGGAATTATTGTAGGGTGTAGACATTCTGCTAAAAAACACACTTGCAATGCAGATCATCTATGTTATGTATTTTGTGTCAATGCATCCACTGTAATTCCTTTTGTATTAAATGTAATTCTAGTTTTATTTCATTAAGTGACATCATTTGGGTAATGTCCAGTTTTGTATGAAAAAAACTAATTTATCCATAGCGTATTCCTTAAACATTTGTTATATTAAAGATAACATAAAAGTAAGCATTTAATGTTTTGCATTTCAATGGATTCTTGTAAGAGCATAAGAAAATAAGGAAGCTACAAGAGGCCGCGAGACCTACACGTGGTAGTTCCTGTAAAACTTCTTGTACAGTATATATTGTATGTACGTAATTTCTTTTATGATTAATGGAATGGCACAGGTCAGTACCAGCTAGAAAAGTGAATGAAACACTACTGCAAGCACTTGTTTTTGGTGACAAAGATAGATAAATTAATGAAAGTTATCTGAGCTACCTATATGTTGCATAAATGCTTCTTAAATTTTCCAATTGGGAGTAAAATGACTAATAAGTTATGAGTTATGGATATAAATTTAACAGTGTTTAACCTCATCTTTCTGTTTAACGTCAGATTTTCCAATAATGTCTTATAAGGTCCGACGGTCGATGATGCGATATATAAAAAAATGATTAATGTTTTTCACAGTGTAGTGACTATGTAATGGTTGTAGTAGACAGAATTTGATGTAAAAATATCAAACTACATGTATAATAAAGTTGTGACTCCCTCAAAAACAGGACATGAGCAAGATGTTGGAGGCCTTGACTTTATCAGAGCTGCAAGACCACCTGATGCTGGCAGGGAGCAGTGACGCCATGCAGAGGGAAGGCGTGGCTGACAAGGAGGTGTGTTGTATGCATATTTGATGTGATTATAAAGAACAGAAATCCATGATGAAACTGTTTATAATACATCAGGTCTTGGGTATTGGCTGGTAGCAAGATTAATAGACATACTATCATACAGACATATTAAAAGTATAGATCTTGGTTGGTAGGTGGTATTGGCCTTTCTTTACAATTTTTTTCATCCAATTTTCAGCTCACGTTGTTTGGTATTACTGCAGAGGATGTGTTGGCCAGCAGCAAAGCCCTGAAGCCAGAAGTTTACATTAAAGACTTAAGCGATGCAATGGAAACTTTTCTTGAGCAGGAATGGATCAAAATAAGTTCATTTATAAACCCAACTGGTAAGAATTGTTGAGGTGATTGATGTATTTGCTTAACCCCTTCACGCCCACATCTTTCTTTTGCTATATAAAATTGTCTGTTCTCAGCCATAAAATAACGAAAAGTAACTAAATATACCAAATTAGCTAGTGGACAAGGATACTAAACAGGTCATAATCTATAAACATTGCTTATATTCACAAAAAATCGTCTAATGGTACCCAAATTATAATAGAAATTACGTTCTGGGCCTCAAGGGGTTAATATGTTATAGCGAGTGATTGATTATAATTGTACCTAGTTTCTTTTATACTTTATTCTGTATATCAAAAGTGTTGCAAGTTAAGGAATGCAAAAGAAGCATTGTATAGGCTAGTGTTAGCCATAGAGGAAGGAAAAGACCAGTATGCATATACAGGTTGAAGTTCCCAAACTCTGCATCCCAAGACTCGGCAACACCCAAAACTCGGCTATGGTTCCGGATTTTCCAAAACACGGCAGAACACCCAAAACCCGGCGTGTAGTTGCCGGGTCGGCCGCTAGGTGCCACCACACTAGGCCGCTTGGTTTCTCCCGCCGATTTGTTTGTTGTTATTGTTCAGTGGTGTTGTGACTGTAGAGTTGTGTACACTGTTATTTTGTGTACTTCTACAGGTCTGTTATTGGTATTATGGCTAATTTTTTACTGTGATTTTTTCATGTGATTTTCATGCTTTTTTCCCCCTTAATATATCTACGTTCTAAAAGTCGGAAAATTCCATTACTCGGCTCGGCGCTGGTCCCGAGGTTGCCAAGTTTGGGAACTTCAACCTGTAGTAACAAATCATGATTACAGGCATCCCATAAATAATACAGGAGCAAAGATGGGATGGGTAGGACATGTAACTGTAATGCTGTAAGAGTAGGTAAGAGCTGGAGTAAATGACTAAGGTTGCAGTGGTTTAATAGAGGAGGATACAGTAGGTTTAACAGAGAAGTAGTAGTAGGAGGAGGATACAGTAGGTTTAACAGAGGAAGTAGTAGGAGGAGGATACAGTAGGTTTAACAGAGGAAGTAGTAGGAGGAGGATACAGTAGGTTTAACAAAAAGTAGTAGGAGGAGGATACAGTAGGTTTAACAGAGGAAGTAGTAGGAGGAGGATACAGTAGGTTTAACAGAGGAAGTAGTAGGAGGAGGATACAGTAGGTTTAACAGGAAGTAGTAGGAGGAGGATACAGTAGGTTTAACAGAGGAAGTAGTAGGACGAGGATACAGTAGGTTTAACAGGAAGTAGTAGGAGGAGGATACAGTAGGTTTAACACAGGAAGTAGTAGGAGGAGAATACAGTAGGTTTAACAAAAAGTAGTAGGAGGAGGATACAGTAGGTTCAACAGAGGAAGTAGTAGGAGGAGGATACAGTAGGTTTAACAGAGGAAGTAGTAGGAGGAGGATACAGTAGGTTTAACAAAAAGTAGTAGGAGGAGGATACAGTAGGTTCAACAGAGGAAGTAGTAGGAGGAGGATACAGTAGGTTTAACAGAGGAAGTCCAGACTGGAAGTGGATAAATGAGGAGAAAGTTTTCAGGTAGAGCTTAGCAGACATTGGCCTAGGGCTGTGACTCATTGAGAAAGGTGTGCAGTGCCTTTGTTTAGCCGTGGATTTGTTATGGTTGATGATGATGCGTCTGTAATTTGGGTACCATTAGACGATTTTTAGTGAATATAAGCAATATTTAATAGATATGACCTGTTTAGTATGCTTGTCCACTAACTAATTTGGTATATTCAGTTATATTTCGTAATTTTATGGCTAACAACAGATGATTTTTTTATAACAAAGGAAAGATTTGGACGTGAAGGGGTTAATTCCTTTACTGAACATACATACGTACTTGAATTAATAATCATTGCAGAGGAGGAATTGTGAAGTGTACTATACAACCACTCATACACTGACTTCAAGACTGTCACTCTTGCCTGTCAAGTGGTATTGTATTGTATTGTATTGTATGTGAGAGTATTGTATTGTGTTGTATTGTATATGAGTGTATTGTATTGTATTGTATATGAGAGTATTGTATTGTATTGTATATGAGAGTATTGTATTGTATTGTATATGAGAGTATTGTATTGTGTTGTATATGAGAGTATTGTATTGTGTTGTTAACATTAGAGTATTGTATTGTATTGTATATAGTGTATTGTATTTGTATTGTATATGAGAGTATTGTATTGTGTTGTATATGAAGTGTATTGAATTGTGTTGTACATGCAGAGTATTTGTATTGTATTGTATATGAGCGTTTGTATTGTATTGTATAGAAGAAGTATTGTATTGTGTTGTACATGAGAGTATTGTATTGTATGGTTATGGAGTTCATTGTATTGTGTTGTACATGGAGTATTCGTTATTGTATTGTCCATGAGAGTAGTGTATTTGTATTTTGTATATGAGTGGTATTGTAATTGTATTGTATACTGAGAGTATTGTATTGTTTGTATATGAGTGTAGTGTATTGTGTTGTACTCATGAGAGTATTGATTGTATGTAATATGAGTGTATTTATTGTATGTTAATGAGAGTATTGTATTGTATTGTATATGAAGTATTGTTATTGTATTGTACATGAAGAGTATTTGTATTGTGTTGTACATGAAGAGTATTGTATTGTATTGGTATATGAGAGTATTGTATTGTATTGTATAATGAGTGTATTTATTGTATTGTATATGAGAGTATTGTAAGTGTATGGTATATGAGTGTAATTGTAATTGGTATTGTATGAGAAGTATTGTATTGGTATTGTACATGAGAGTATGTATTGTGTTGTATATGAAGAGTATTGATTGTATTGTATATGAAGTGTAGTGATTGTCTTGTACATGAGAGTATTGTATTGTATTGTACATGAGAGTATTGTATTGTATGTAATATTAAGAGTATGTATTGTAATTGTATATGAGAGTATTGTATTGTATCTGAGAGTATTGTATTGTATTGTATGTGAGAGTATTGTCTTGTGTTGTATATGAGTGTATTGTAATTGTGTTGTATATGAGATATTGTATTGTTTTGTTACATGAGAGTATTGTATTGTTGTAATTGAGTGTTTGTTTGTATTTACATGAGAGTATTGTATTGATTGTATATGAAGAGTATTTTTGTTATTGTATTGTACTGAGATTAATTGTATTTTGTATTGTACATGAGAGTATTGTATTGTATGTATATAGATAATTGTATTGTATTGTTACATGAGAGTATTGTTATTGTATTGTATATGAGAGTATTGTATTGTATTGTTACATGGAGTATGTTTGTATTGTATACATAGTATTGTATTGTAAAATTGTATATGAAGTATGGTTTGTATTGTATATGAGAGTATTGTATTGTATTGTATGGAGAGTATTAGTATTTTGTTGTATATGAGAGTATTGTATTGTATTGTATATGAGTGTAATTGTATTGCGTATTGTACATGAGAGTATTGTATTGTATTGTTATGAGTTTATTGTATTGTATTGTATATGAGAGTATTGTATTGTGTTGTACATGAAGTATTGGTATTGTGTTGTACATGAGAGTATTGTAATTGGTGTTGTACATGAGAGTATTGTATTGTATTGTAATTGAGAAGTATTGTATTGTATTGTATATAGTGTATTGTATTTATTGGATATGGAGTATTGTATTGATTGTATATGAGTGTATTGGTTATTTGTTTGTACATGAGAGTATTGTATTGTATTTGTATATGAGAGTCTTGTATTGTATTGTATATGAGAGTATTGTATTGTATTGTATATGAGAGTATGTATTGTTGTTGTACATGAGAGTATTGTATTGTATTGTATGTGAAGAGTATGTATTGTATTGTATATAGTGTTTGTATTGTATTGTACATGAGAGTAGTGTATTGTATTGTATTGAGGTATTGTATTGTATTGTACATGAGAGTATTGTATTGTTGTTGTAACTGAGAGTATTGTATTGTATTGTATATGAGTGGTATTTTTATTGTTTGGATATGAGTGTATTGTATTGTTATTTACATGAAGTATTGTATTGTATTGTATATGAGGAGTATTGTATTGTGTTTGTAGATGAGAGTATTGTATTGTATGTATAGAGTGTATTGTATTTGTATTGTATATGAGAGTATTGTTTGTATTGTATATGAGAGTATTGTATTGTATTGTATATGAGAGTATTGTATTGTGTTGTAATAGAGTCTTGTATGTATTGTATATGAAAAGTATTGTATTGTGTTGTATATGAGTGTATTGTATTGTATTGTATATGAGAGTATTGTATTGTATTGTATATGAGAGTATTGTATTGTATTGTACATGAGAGTATTGTATTGTATTGTACATGAGAGTATTGTATTGTATTGTATATGAGAGTATTGTATTGTATTGTATATGAGAGTATTGTATTGTATTGTATGTGAGAGTATTGTATTGTGTTGTATATGAGAGTATTGTATTGTATTGTATATGAGTGTATTGTATTGTATTGTACATGAGAGTATTGTATTGTATTGTATATGAGTGTATTGTATTGTGTTGTACATGAGAGTATTGTATTGTATTGTATATGAGAGTATTGTATTGTATTGTATATGAGAGTATTGTATTGTATTGTATATGAGAGTATTGTATTGTGTTGTACATGAGAGTATTGTATTGTATTGTATATGAGAGTATTGTATTGTGTTGTACATGAGAGTATTGTATTGTGTTGTACATGAGAGTATTGTATTGTGTTGTACATGAGAGTATTGTATTGTATTGTATATGAGAGTATTGTATTGTATTGTATATGAGTGTATTGTATTGTATTGTATATGAGAGTATTGTATTGTATTGTATATGAGTGTATTGTATTGTATTGTACATGAGAGTATTGTATTGTATTGTATATGAGAGTATTGTATTGTATTGTATATGAGAGTATTGTATTGTATTGTATATGAGAGTATTGTATTGTATTTTACATGAGAGTATTTTTATTGTATTGTACATGAGAGTTTTGTATTGAAATTGTATATGAGAGTATGTATTGTATTGTATATGAGAGTTTGTATTGTATTGTATGTGAGAGTATTGTATTGTGTTGTATATGAGAGTATTGTTTGTATTGTATATGAGTGTATTGTTTGTATTGTACATGAGAGTATTGTATTGTATTGTATATGAGTGTATTGTATTGTGTTGTACATGAGAGTATTGTATTGTATTGTATATGAGAGTATTGTATTGTATTGTATATGAGAGTATTGTATTGTATTGTATATGAGAGTATTGTATTGTGTTGTACATGAGAGTATTGTATTGTGTTGTACATGAGAGTATTGTATTGTATTGTATATGAGAGTATTGTATTGTGTTGTACATGAGAGTATTGTATTGTGTTGTACATGAGAGTATTGTATTGTGTTGTACATGAGAGTATTGTATTGTATTGTATATGAGAGTATTGTATTGTATTGTATATGAGTGTATTGTATTGTATTGTATATGAGAGTATTGTATTGTATTGTATATGAGTGTATTGTATTGTATTGTACATGAGAGTATTGTATTGTATTGTATATGAGAGTATTGTATTGTATTGTATATGAGAGTATTGTATTGTATTGTATATGAGAGTATTGTATTGTGTTGTACATGAGAGTATTGTATTGTATTGTATGTGAGAGTATTGTATTGTATTGTATATGAGTGTATTGTATTGTATTGTACATGAGAGTATTGTATTGTATTGTATATGAGAGTATTGTATTGTATTGTACATGAGAGTATTGTATTGTGTTGTACATGAGAGTATTGTATTGTATTGTATATGAGTGTATTGTATTGTATTGTATATGAGTGTATTGTATTGTATTGTACATGAGAGTATTGTATTGTATTGTATATGAGAGTATTGTATTGTATTGTATATGAGTGTATTGTATTGTGTTGTATATGAGAGTATTGTATTGTATTGTATATGAGAGTATTGTATTGTATTGTATATGAGAGTATTGTATTGTGTTGTATATGAGAGTATTGTATTGAAATTGTTATGAGAGTTGTATTGTATTGTATATTGTATTGTATTGTATTGTATATGGATTATATTGTATTGTGTTGTATATGAGAGTATTGTATTGTATTGTATATGAGAGTATTGTATTGTGTTGTATTGGGGAGTTTGTATTGTATTGTATTGTATATGAGAGTATTGTATTGTGTTGTATATGAGAGTATTGTATTGTATTGTATATGAGAGTATTGTATTGTATTGTATATGAGAGTATTGTATTGTGTTGTATATGAGAGTATTGTATTGTATTGTATATGAGAGTATTGTATTGTGTTGTATATGAGAGTATTGTATTGTATTGTATATGAGAGTATTGTATTGTATTGTATATGAGAGTATTGTATTGTATTGTATATGAGAGTATTGTATTGTGTTGTATATGAGAGTATTGTATTGTGTTGTATATGAGAGTATTGTATTGTATTGTAATATAGAGTATTGTATTGTATTGTAATTGAGAGTATTGTATTGGGGTTGTATATGAGAGTATTGTATTGTATTGTATATGAGAGTATTGTATTGTATTGTATATGAGTGTATTGTATTGTGTTGTACATGAGAGTATTGTATTGTGTTGTACATGAGAGTATTGTATTGTGTTGTACATGAGAGTATTGTATTGTGTTGTATAGGAGAGTAACAATTAATAGGAAATGGATTGGAAAATTATAGTATTGTAAGTCTAATGCTTTTTGTCTGTTTTAACTTGTGACATTTCCTTCAAAAGAGGGGAAAAAACTAAGCACTGAAATTTTTTCTAGGTTTTGAAAATTGTGACTCTCAAGAAACCACCAAGATTGTTGACAGTTTAGAGACCACTAAGCAGAAGTTTGCTGAGGAAAGCAACAAGCTCACCCACTGTGTGACTCAGACGCACTGCCTCAGCCAGAAAGTAATGTGATTTTTCATTAGTACATATATGAAACCTATACTTAACCTATTCCCTATTATATATTTATACACCTCCATGTATTGCTTTGGTGTAGTTGGTTATCAACAGCTTGCCTTGCTGGATCCATAGTCTCAATTATTTAATCTTGCATGATATTCTCAGTTGTTACTATTTATAATTATTTCATTTCGTGCTTGTCCTTTGTAAGAAACTGATGGACTGAAGTGTCCTATAAAAAAAATAGTAAGTGTTAAGTAAATGTCTGTGTCTGCATGTAAAACCTAGCATCAGATATGAGATTATATTGACCCATTAGATACTCGTGTCTTGTTTATAAATTCTGTCATGCGAATGTGTTTCAATGCAATGGTTTTGACACAGTGCTGGACCACACAGCAGTAAATTCTGGTGATGAATATTGATTGAAATTGTTTGTGAAATTTATTCAATGAATGTAACTTATCCTGCTCAGGTGTTTGGTCTCCTGTTTGACTACAGCAACATTCTGAAGAGCCTGGTGAGCAAACAGCGACTGTCTCTGTACCCAGCACATCATTTGGCCACCTGCTTGGTTTTTCTCAAAGCGCACTTTCTGAAGTTAAGGTAAGGTTATATCATTGACAGTAATTAATAATAGAAAAATATATTCAGAAATTTCAGAGTTAGGATGATTCTCATGTGTTGTCATTACTTTTCCATATTTTATGTATTTTGTCATGAGAGTCAAATTGCTGTGCCTCGTTGTCTCCTTGTTTAGGATTATATATACTGTATGACTGTTACCCCTTTTATAATATCTTGTAGAGTAACACATCCCATGATATATTACACTCATTGAAATAGCCTTACAGCTGCAAAATATAATGCGTAACACAGGTATGGGTATTCTTTGTCATTTACCAGGGAAGAATTCTTAGCTGGAAGGAAAAATGTGTTCCGTGCAGAAGAAAGAATTATATTTTGTTTTCCCGAGATTAAGTTGTCCCTAGCACTGGATTCCTTAAAGGAATAATAACTTTTTTCCTATACAAGACGTAAGAGTTTGATCAGTCATAAAACATTATATTTACTAAATTGTGGCAGATTACTGATTTTTTGGAGGAAAGCCACAGTCTGCTGTAGGGAGATGCACATGTCATGTGTGTTGCATCGTTAGTATATAATTCTTTGAAAGAAATTTTGTATGATTATAAGGTTTCCTATGAATTTTCAAAGTTTTGTAGTTAAACTTACTTTGTGTATTTTTCATTTTCAGATGCCTTGAGTTGGAAATTTTAACAGACTCTTACAACAGTAAGTCTGTGCCGGCCCTCAAGCTGCTACAGGGCCATTTACAACAACGAAGAACACAAGCTGAAGAGTCTCTCACAAAAGTCAGACACGCTATGGATGCTTACAAACATGTGGACCCAAAGTTCCAGGATTTATTGAAGGAATATTCCATGCTGCAGGAAGACATTAGTTTTGCCAAGATGTCCACAACTACTCTGGGAAACATTTGAACTCTTTCAATCAAGGTATGTGTTGGGGGGGGGGGGCCTTCTCGCTCCTTACTCCTTATCTTCTCTCTTCTCTTTTTACTCTTTCTTGCTGTTGAGATATTCTGAGGGGGATTCCTGAAGGGGCAGTCTTGGTCAAGGGGGGTATTTCATGCCCTGTAGACAGAGACTTGCATAGTGGCCGTATGATGGAGCCACGGGATACTTCTATGGGGTGTTATCCTGGGCCCGACAGATGCTTCACATTGCCCTGGGCCACAGTTACCTTTTGAAATCCCGTCAGTCTGTCCTTGCAACAAACATAGAACTCAGGCTGGTAATTCATAATTTGGATATAAATAATTTCCTTCTTTCCATTCCCCGCACCGAATTCGAACCGATACACCAGATTGTGCACCGCCACCATACACGGGCGCGTTAACCATTTCTGTCAATAAGAACGTTCCACTTGACCGAGTGGTTCTGATGTATTTATGTTCATTACAGGTAGTACCCATACAGTTGATGTGTTGTTGCTTGAGTTAGCATGTTGTACTTCTTCAGGTACTAATTTTACAAAGTACTGAATTTGGATTTCTTTCTTAAGAGTAGCGTTTGTTCTGTCCTTCTGTATATTTGATGTACTATATTCCTATGTTGTGTTAGCTTTTGCTACTGAGAATTCTAGTATAGTTAACATACTATAATGTTGTATTTGTGTTAATTTGTGTATAATTTGTTGTATAATGTTATAATGTTGTATTTGTGAGATTTGTTGTTTGAGTGATAAGGAACAGATTATGTTTGTTTGAAAGTAGACCTAGTTGAGGTAACTTATAGTTGCTTTAATGATGTGGAATTTGTATTTTGTGGCTGTCAAGGATGTTTTTTTTTTCTTCATCTTTATAGTGTTTTAAGTTTTGATCAGATATGTATGTAATCACCTGCAGAATGATGTTGTCTTGATGATGACTTCGCCGCTGGAATAAAGAATAAAGTAGAAAATAAGTAACGAGGTAAGTCATGGGGGTGCGTGTCGGCTCCGTGGCCTGAACAACCAACACCAACTACCTCGTTTGGGTCGTACGGTCGTTATGGACTGATGTCTATTTCCATTTTGCAGGATGGGAGAGAAAAAGTTTATAAAAAGGAAGAATGTATATACTGTATTGATACAGCATGATATAAGGCAACAATTTAATAAATTTTGAAAATTTGCAGTGTGTGAATAGTCAATGAATATAATACAATTATTTTATGAAAGGAATGCCAACACCTGTTTTTTTTAAGGCAGTGTGTTTGATCTCGAAATGTTCTTTATTACAATTTCCTAAAAACTCTTCACCCCCAAATTAATCTAAATATAAGGGCAATGTCCTTGTTTGTTCCGTCTCCCCCCCTTTTTCTCAGAAAAAGGGTTTAAATTTGGTCTCATTAAACCGAAGGTTAACTTAGGTTTCTACACTTTAATTTTTAAAATTCGGAGGCTTTTTGAGACTTCTTTTTTGGGAAATTTTTTGGTTAGGGAGGGCAGGAGGGGACGGAGGGGGAGGGGAGGACGGGACGGGACGGGGGGAGGGGGAGGGAACGGGATATTATCTACTATTATCAAAAAAAATAAACGGGCAATGCCGGGTACCTGCTGTTTTTAAAATGGGGGGGTGGTGCGGTAAATTGGAAAAAATCTCCAAACCCCAAAAATACTGCAAAAACCTCAAATATTATACTGTATAGCTACTTATAGAAACAATTTCGTGTGCACACAATGTTTGCCTTGTTTGGTGGTGCGTTGCGTAACCCGCGGTGCCCCCAGGGGGTAAAGGGCTACGTGCGGAAAAGGCCGTCCGGGTTTGATGGGGTTTTTGCGTCAAAACAAATTGCTCACAAATCACTGCAATCGTCGCCGCGGTCACCTAAAAAGTTTTCTGTTATTAATTCGAGGAATAATCGCAAATTACCCCAAAGGGATTTTAAATGTAATTTCGTTAAAAAGTTTTTTTTATATTATGGGTGCCACCTCGCTTTTTGAAAAATAGAATAAAAAATTTGGGTTATGGAAGTATGGAAACTTGACCAAATACAAACAAAAATTTTGTGAAATGGGATTTAAAGGGGAAGGGGGAAAGTAAGGGGTCTGCGCAGGCATTTAATTTAAATTTTAACTTATAGTGGGTCCTTGGGGCTTTCGTTCACTTAGGTGAAGGGAAGTTTTTTGAGGGTCTTATCCAAGCATTTTGTGCCGCTGTCCAAAAATCGTGTTGGGTCCTCGTTAGCGAATTTTTCGCGCAATTTTGGGCAATAAATTGGCAATTAAAAATTGCGAATGAAAACCGCTTTCGTAGAACCTCTTTTGGACTCAAATTGAACTTTTAGAGTGCATAAAATGTTTTTTACCCCCGTGGTTGATCTGTTGCTTCTGAACTATAAGGGAAATTAGAGAAAAGGGGAAAAAAAATAAAAAAAATTAAAAAAAGGAAAAATTTTGGTTTTAATTTCCATAAAAAAGTCTAAAATTTTTTTGGCTGTATCTGTTCTCATAAGGCCTACCCGTTGATTAATAGAAAATGGTAACTTGTGGGGGGGTTTACGGACCCGCCCAAAGCCCGGGCAGATTTTCCCGGGAAAACCCCACGTCAACCGCAAAGAGGACCATATCCTCACAAGTGCACCCTAGCTCTAAATTCTTTTTGGGGAAAATGGAGAGCGCCGAAAAATTCGCCGTCCAGGGTTGCGGGGAGGGAAGATGGATTCCTTCAAGAACCCCCTCAAATCCTTGCACCCAAGCTGCAGATCCTGGGGTCACGGGATCAACGACAGCCCCTTTAGCAAGTTTCCATACGACGTCAAGATGGTCCCCTGCTTTTGAACTACCCAGGGCTGTGGGGACGGAACTGGGCGCTGCACCAAAAGCTTGGGGATTTGGGGACCGTTTTTCTTCCCCATGAATCGAACTCTACGCCCCGGGTTCGTCCCGGTTTACGTGGCCATGATCGACCTCCCTAAGAATCCAAGAGCGGGACGTACTTGGAGAAACCGGGGTCGTCCGTATTCGTTGTACCTTTCCCCCCTTTTGGCTGCGACCATGCCTTGGAACAGGTGAACGGGATTTTGAAGGGAGGGGGGCTTGTGGGATCACAAAAAACCTCGACAGGACCAAGTTTTTTTGATCCAAGACGAACTCTTGGAAATCGGGGCCCAAAAATTTTCGGAATTCGCTACGGATAAGCACCAAAAGGCACCCCGCGGCACGAAAAGAACACGAGATGACCAAAGAGTTGCTGGTTTCTTCGCCAAAAACCCCCTTCCTCGCGAGAAACCCCCAACTCACCCCGTTCTTTCCCGCAAGGTTGTTCCAGATAAGGGTGGCGCACTGACAAGAATCGGGAGACTGGCAAGGAAGCTCTTTTAAGTACGAAGAGGGAGGATCGGGATGCGCGCAAAGCCCATGGGGGTTCCTGATCGTCGCCCTACAAAAACAAAACGCGGCGAAAGCCAAAGTTTCAATCGGAGGGAAGCATGATTGTCAGGGGATCCCAACTTCCTCGGCCCTGCTGCTCCCCCTCCAACTCGCGCAGTTGGCCTTCGCACCATCATCTAAAAATTGAGCTCTCCCTGTTCCCTCTTGCCCTCTTTGACGACCGGGCCCACCCGGGGGTCACACAAAAGGCCCCTTCTCAGGGTTCGGAAAGAACGCGGCGGTCTCCCGGCCTCGCAAACCCCTTCACCCTCTCGCGTGTGGTCCCGACGGGAGGTTCCCTTCACAGCACCCCGTTTCCCGGTCAGCAAACTTTAAGGACCTGGTTGGATCCCCCCCTGCGAGATTTTCCCATGGGTGTTGGCTAGGGGGAGTTGCCCTTGTTTTTTGACAGGTACCCCGGGCGCGCCCCTAAAAGAAAGACGGGGAACAGCGAGCCCGAGTGGGGGATACGAATCGACACCCAAAGCAGCGAGGGATCAAAGCTGGAATGACCAGGGCCATCTTGCCCAACCAAAAGCAAAAAGACTGCTATGCCTCTCTCATTGCCTCCCAAATCCACCCCATTCATGGGGATTACGCGTCGTCTGCGCGTGGCGCGACAAAGCCGTGGCAACTTCTGGCCCACGGGCCTTTCGTTTCAAAAAAGGGGAAGGGGGACACTAAATAATTATCTCTCCCCAGCTCGACAAAGATGTGGGGGCAACCGTGTTTCTCCGGCCTACGTCCTCTCCTCCTCCCCCCGACCTTCCCCAAGATACCTCCCAACACGTGCCTCCAGTTTGGGCGACGATTTCAACGTTCGTCATCCCCGATGAACTGGGGTCTCAAGGGATGGTCACGTCCTTCTTGCTCGACTGGTTGCGACACCCCTTGCCCCTTTCGGAAAGGGAAGTTCAAACTTGGGGCCCTTTTTCCGGCGCCGACCAGGGAAACCCCCGACGCTTTTGGGGACACTCCGAACCCTGGGCCGTGACGCAAGAGCCTGGACGTGCTGTGCCGATTCGTGAGCAGTTTCGGGTATACCCTGCTCTCTGCCGAGGCGAGGTGGAGGACTTAGAAAAAGAAGGTTTGGGGCACACTGGCCCTCCCCAGTCAACACCACCCCCCACACTTATGCGAGCCCCCTACAGGCCCTCTCGGGGGGGGGCTGTAAAAAAGGGTTGGTGACCCTCGACCCGCCCAAATCGGGTAGGACCAAAATGGGGCCTATCCCTTCCACCTGCCTCCCGCCCCCCAAAGTTTATGGGTGGATGCGGCGGTGCAAACGAACGCCCCGCCAATCGCTGCCGCTGTCAACGCCTCAGACTCTTTTTCGGAGCTTTGCTTTTCTCCCCCAAGTGGCATCAACGACGAGGAAAATGGGCATGAGGCGTCATGGGTTTGACGACTAGATATTTTGATTTTTTTTAAAATTGTAACGCTCGCTATCGCAAGTAAGGGATTTTTTTGTGTTCTAATTGTTATTTTCCAAAAATTCCCGGGGGAGATCGGTTTCGTTTTTTGAAAATTTTGTGTTTGGATTAATACTCGGGTACTTCGGGCGGAAAAAGGCTTTCGCTTCACCTTAGGTGAAAAGTTTTGAGGGGCTTACCCAGCATTTTTTTGTTGAAAAACCCGTTCTACCAATAAAATTTTACCCACCCTTGCACAAATTCGTTAATTAAATTTGGGGCCTAAAACAATTGTTTTTTTTTATTTTTTTACTAATTAAAAATTTTTTTTTTTAATTTTTAAAAACTCAGCTTTAAACCAAAAAATTCCTTTATATTTTTCCCCAATTTTTTTCCACTTTTCTCTAATTTTCCTTATAGATCAGTAATCCAACAGAACAACCCCGGAGTACTAATAACATTTTATGCATTCTTATAATTTCAATTTTTCCAAAACGAGGTCTCTACGACGCTGGTTCCATTCTGCAATTTGTAAATTTCCAATTTTATTGCCAAATTGCCAATTGCTTGCGCGAAAACTTCCGCTAACGATGACCCAAACTACATTTTCGGATTCAGCGGCCAAAATGTTTGAAAGACCCCCAAAATACTTCCCTTTACCCAAGGGAAACGAAAACCTTTTTTTTTGCCCTAAATGACCCGACTATTCAGATATCGGCGTCTTTTTCGTCCATCATTTAAAATTTAACCCCCTTGAGGCCCAGAACGTAATTTTTAAATTTTATTTGACCACCCTTAGAGATTTTTTTAATTTAAAATTTAAACATGTTTTTTTTAAAATATTAACGGAAATTTGCAAAGGTAGAAAGTTCTGGGATGTTTAGATAATGAACCCGCAGGGGGGCCGGTTTTTAGAGTCGTGACTTTCGTGTAGATCCCCGCATTCAGTCAGCGGTTAGGTCAAACCAAATTTTGCCTGGCGTGGTGGCGCTTTGATAGTCAATAAACCTTTTAGGGGTACTTGCAAAGTGTCTAGATAGGGGGGCAAAGATTTATTATTCAGATTGATCCACGGGGGTTTTAAACCCCAAAGAGATATGTGCAACGCCATATCGCTACCATTGGGGGCCTGGTTAGCCTCTCTCCTAACTACCCCCCGTCCCCCCTTTCCCCCCCCATTTCCCCCTGACCCCCTTAAAATACCTAACCCACCATAATCCTTCATAACTCGTATTCTCCTTTTAGTCACATTTTATAATAAAAGATCGCCTTAACGTTGACGCCAATTCTACTTAGAAGATATAGGGATCTATTAAATTTCCTCAAAAAAAGCTAGCATGGTCAATGACAAGTGGGTGGTAACTCTCTTCGGGGGGGTAATAGGGTAGGCCCAGAGGGGTTTTAAAGACGCGATGACGCAATGCAAAGGACGCGGCTATCCTTGCCTGCCTCCCCCCGGGGCCACCGTGATAATTTGGCAGAACTCGACAGAAAAAAAACAAAACTAAATAATATGATCATAAGCATTCCCCAAACAGTAACTTTATAGGAATCTTTTTTTAACTATTTGGCAATCTTTCCATATGACCGGGTTTCGAGAGTGGGTGGGGGGACGTGAGGGGGGCAAGCGTGCCAAAACCCCACCACCCGGGGCCCCCTGCCTCATATTACAAACCAGCATTACATCTTTTTATTATAGCCGGTTGGAGCTATACAGAGTCAATCAATGACCCTCGAATGAAAACTGAATATTATCGTGGTTCATGAAAAGAGAGACAAATGTAATGAAACGGTTTTTGAGCGAACGTCAGGCGTGACTTCGGGGGGGCGACTCAGCCGCCGCGCTGACGACGCTGAGTTTTGCGCGCTGAAAGAGAAGGGGGGGAGGGGAGAGAACTTTCTGTTTTTTATTTAAAATTATTCAAAAAAAGTGAGGGGCGTCCTCTACATTAAAGTGTTTATTATGCTGTGTTTTCGCTTTTCATACAGTGATGTCACGGCGGGGGGCTGAGTCACGACCTTCTTTTTATTTAAGGGGGCGTGGCTGAGTCGTCCCTCCGAAATCACGCCTGCCGTGCACTCGAAAACGCTTTTACTTTTTCTCTTTCGATGGATTTAGTATTAATTTTGGCGCTCATTAATTGACTCTGTAGGGTCCAACCGGGTACTGATAAAAGAGTAAAAGGACTGTTCCCTACTTTTTTAAAAAATAATGAACGAACGAAATCCTCTCTCTCTCTTCTCTCCCTTTCTCTTCTCTCTTCTCTCTTCTCTCTCTTCTCTCTCTTCTCTCTCCTCTCTTCTCCCCTCTCGATAGAAAAAATTTAAACATAGACGATGAGCATAGGTAAAACAAATAATTTTGAAAAAATTTGGGTCGACAAAAGATCGACCTTGTTCTGGCCGATAGTCTTATTTGTGGGGGTATATAACGCACACACACCGTTCATGTCAATCAAATTGTTCACTTAATTTCACTACTTTTCATTGCTTTACTGTGGAAGCGCCATTCTACTCTCAAAAAACCCCTTTAACCGCCTTTTAACTGTGCAAAACCGCAATTTGGGTTGTCCAGTTATCGGGTTAAGGGAAAGTTCATCGATACCTACGTTTAAGCAAAATCTATGCCGCCGGTAAAATTCTGCTTCAAGTCATTTCTTTCATTTACGGATATTTATTACATGGACTGAGAGGCGAGAGCGGGCGGAGTTTATGTTCCTTCCCTCCGCTGCGGCAGGACCCAAAACTCCTTTACAACGCTTGCTCTCTCCTAGCCTCGCACCGCATTGCACGTATGTAATAGTTAGCCTAAGATAAGATACTTTGATCCTATCTAGACACTTTGCAAGTACCAACTACAAGGTTATTGACTATACAAAGCGCCACCACGTCAGGACGAACTTGGCGGGCTCGAACCGCTGACCGAATGCGCAGGGACGCTGCACACGCGAGCCCGCAGCTCTACCAACCGAGCCATCCTGACGGGTTACCTTTAAAGAATGAAACAGAACCGTGTCTCTTGATATTTTCTTGGGAATTCTTAAATCTAAATAGTTAGCCTGTGTTTCCTGTTTTTCCACTAATATTGTATTAAATGTATATCATCCTTCATTACTACCTACCTACCTATTACATTACCTACTGTTTGCAATGCTTCCATAATTACATAGGCCTCTTATCCCACTCCGTCACCAAACTTAACTTTCGCCTTGTATATTCAATAGTTTTATGCTCGTTTACTTTTTCCTAGATCTCTATGTCTATCTTTTTCCTGTCTCTATCTCATAAGTTGCAAAAAATATTTCCCCTCGTTTGTATCATCCTCCTTCTCTATTTTCCCTCATTTCTCTAAGTTGCTGAAACTTTTTTTAGACGCTTCTCTTACTTTTACTTATTGAACTACACTACAGTAGTTTGGTTTGTAGTTTTGTTATTCACAAGCTTGGGATACGCTGCGTTCAGTTCAGGTACAAGGGGGTGTGACCTCCTAAGTGCATTTTGACCAACTTAAACAAAATAGACTATAGCTAATTAACTCCAACCTCCCAGCTATATCTACCTCATCATTGTGTTATTCATCATGGTATTGATCACTTGTTGGACTCGCGATCGCCAGCAATCCCCCTCCCAGTAGGAAGTTTAGAGGACCGATGATGTGTGTGTGTGTGTGTGTGTGTTTGTGTTTGCCTTTGTCCTATGCACCGGTTGCCTATATAATCAAGCAAACAAGGTCAAGGTATCAGGTGGGGCAGCACAAGGCAGGTCTAAGATAAGATTTTCCTCCTATCTAGACGCTTTGCAAGTACCAACTACAAGGTTATTGACTATACAAAGCGCCGCCACGTCAGCACGAACTAGGCAGACTCGAACCGCTGACCGAATGCACAGGGACGCTGACAAGGCAGGTCTGGCAACATGAATTATCACGTATAAAGGTGTGAGTGTGGTGTGGAGAGGAGCGGAGCATGGAGAGAAGTGTGTGAGGAGAGGAAGGAGTGTGTGTGTGTGGAGAGTAAGTAAGGGTGGGGAGTAAGGATGTGTAGTGGTAACTCAGGCCGATGAAGACATCCGTTACTTTTGCCCGTTTTATTTGCACTGCCTTAATCATAGCAGACTGGTCAACTCAACAGGTTGGCCTCGGGGCCCCGAAACAAGACTTGAAACGAAACAATATATATGAAACACTCACACACACAATTATCCTTAAGTACAGGGTTAATAGTTATTAGATTACACGCATACACTACACTCCCCCCTGATCCTATAGATCACTATATTGACATAGTTGCGTAGGTCGGCGCTCCCGGGAACCCCGACGCAGCTGCGGTCTTTCTGGACTATCTGCTCCCTCCTCGATTGTGCCTTCATCTTCGGAGCCCCTCGCAGGGCCCGGCACCTGGATCAACAAGGCGTCGTCTTCCTCTACCACATCCGGCTGCTCTGACGCTGAAAGTTCCCCCGGGGTGGGCAATGGTGAAGTGACCAACCGCAGATCACGCACATGGCGAGGCATACCGTCAACCTCGACATTCTGGGGCGATACAAGTCGCGTCACCGTGCCCTCGAGGCTCCTGGAGTTGCAGCGCCTGCTGGGGTGGCGGATCCACACGCGATCCCCGACGCTATAGCGGTGCTGGTCGTCCGCTGACTGATTTTGCTGCCTCACCTCGTCGATGCCGAGCAGCCTCACCTCGTACCTAAATATCTGGTTGGCAGGGGCGGATGCAGCGTCGTTCTCTCGTGGCATCACGTTGTAGCGGTAAACCGCCTCTGCCACAGAACAACCTTTCCGCGCCAGTATAGTTTTCACCGTTCGATGGCATCGCTCTGATATACCGTTGCCTGACGGGACATGGGCACAACGGTATCGGATTGCTATGCCCCAGCGATTGGCGAACTCGCCGAACAAGGAGCTGCGGAAGCTGGTGGCGTTGTCAGTTAGCAGCTCCTTGGGCGCTCCTCGCTCTAAAAACACAGACTCTAGCTGCTCGGTGACGCTGGCGGTGTCTTGACGTCTGATGCCCCTCCAGATGGCGTAACGCGATGGACCGCAATCTATAAGAGTAAGGTAATGTTGATTATTGACATGACAGATGTCCATACTGACTCTGCCCCAAATTTCCGAGACTCCCAACTCCCCTTTTTGCCATGTCTCGGGCGCCGGGTCGATGGACTGACATTCACGGCATACTTGAATAACATCACGTACCTGCTGCCGTTGAACTGTGGGATAGAGTCTTTTGCAGAAATATAGCGTACGCTTGATACCTGGATGTCCGCTGGTCACGTGGATCTTGGCGATGTCCTGCTCAGTGATGGCGACGGCAGCTCCACATGCCAGCTGGTCTCTCTCAGGGCCAAGCCACCTCTTCGGCACCCGAGTGAGCGCGTCAGCTTTGTTCTCGGCGGAAGACACGAACCTTATATCTAAACTTAGGCCATATTCTTCAACGATGGCCCGCAGCGTCTCTAAACGCCTGCGGATCAGCATCTCGCTTGAGGCCTTGGTCTTCACTCGTGCTTTCTTTGACAAAGTGTCCTTCACCCAATAATACACGGTCCTGGAGTCTGTCATAATGGTTAACTTACTCATTTTCCAAGCAATGGCGAGATTCAGCCCCTTGATGACTGCATCCAGCTCAGCAAGGTTTATGTGAGAGCACTCATCCCGTCGCAACCAGCATGCGTCTTCTATAACGTCGCCGTTCACCTCTAAGAGTGCTCCCAGTGCGAGAGAACTTGCATCTACCCACAACGAATTTTCATCACCCTTCACATCCCACCGTCCTCGGGCCGGATCTGATCTCTTCACCTGCTTCAATGTTTCCTCGATCATAAAGCGCAGCTTTGAGTCGGTGACCTCATCTTCCCAGGAAGTGGTGGCCGCATTGGCACGCCTTTTCAGGTATGACGCCGCCACTCTCAGCCAGCCGCACACAGGCAGGTGACTTGTCAACTGCCCGCACAGAGAGAACACCGTCCGCCTCGTCAGTTTCTCAGGCATGTCTGCGATGTTGTTGTCCCGCTTCCAAAAGAGGCCTCGGCGCTGCCCCCAAACTCTCATGCCAAGCACTCGAGCTCCTTCGTGCACACGCTCGGCAGGCTTGCAGATCAGGCCGTGTCGGCTTAGGTGATTCTCAACTTCCGCTGCAGAGGCCACACTTTCGTCCACTAGTATGTCGTCCAGATACGGTGAGGCGGCGGAATTAATTCTCTCATCCCAGCTCAGCACAGTGCTCAAAACCTTTTTCAGGACGAGAGGTGCGACGTTCAGCCCAAAGCCCAACCGTGTCAGGCAGTACCGCATTCCTCGAAACACCACCGTCTGGTATGACCACAGCGACTGGTGGACATGAATTTGCAGGTAGGCTTTACGCAAATCCAGGAGAGAGACTCTCTGACCCCGTCTGCGCCACTCTCTAATTTTCTCCGCGCAGACGTCCGCATCGGCGGTGTGCACATCAAGATAAGAGTTAAGTTCACGAAAGTCCATCACTGGGCGTACTTTTTTCTTATTACGTTGCACAACAGCCATCAGGGGAATAGTTCCTCTCACTGGCCCGTGAACAACCTTACTGTACGGAACCAGCCAACCATCCTTGATCCATTGACACAGTTCATTCTCGTATTCCTGCCGGGCCGCTTGAGGCACGCGATACTCTGAAACTGTATTCTGCAGTCGCGGTGGCCCCGTGTCACTGCTCCACTTCCATGACACAGTCCACGTGCGGGCTTTCACGTCATATGTCACTCCAAAGTCCTTTTCATCAACGTCTCTCTGTAAGGCAGTTGCCGCCGCTGTCACGACCTCGGATTCCTCGATACCAAACTTTACGTCGTCCAACGAGCGCACTGTCACACCACGCAAGGCATTTATACCATTCATACCCATAACAAAGTCAAAACCAAGCGGCCTGTCAGTGACAATGAGTGCGCTTGTGATGCGAACCAGGCCGCTTGGTTTTGACTCACTGCAGGCGCATTCTCCGTCTACCAGCAGCTCAACAGCGCAGACAAAAACGACTTCAGCAAGATAAAAGCTCGGCCACATTGCTGCGGCTTCCACGGCAGCCGCACACAGGCAGGTGACTTGTCAACTGCCCGCACAGAGAGAACACCGTCCGCCTCGATAGCTTGTAGTGGTAACTCAGGCCGATGAAGACATCCGTTACTTTTGCCCGTTTTATTTGCACTGCCTTAATCATAGCAGACTGGTCAACTCAACAGGTTGGCCTCGGGGCCCCGAAACAAGACTTGAAACGAAACAATATATATGAAACACTCACACACACAATTATCCTTAAGTACAGGGTTAATAGTTATTAGATTACACGCATACACTACAGGATGATGAAAAGCAAGGAATGGGTGTAGCAGAGAAAGAAGTCTGAGTAGGAGAGAATCGACTGTGGGGCCAAGAATGAATGTTTATTGAAGTGGAGCGAATGTTTTTGTTAGTGGCCATGTTTGTGGCTATATATGAGAAAGCGAAATACTAAGGAAATTTGGGGTGTGAAACATTATATTTTGCTTCTTGTTTTCTTACGTTGGAAGTGTGTGTTGGGAGGCATGAGTATAATAAAGGGTCTATAAAGTGTCTATAGGTGGAGGGAAGACGAAATAAGAAGAGATATTAAAGGGAGATAAAAAAGACGGAGGGAAAGTTAGGAGCAAAGTTGTTCCAAGACAAGATGTAAACACATCGAAACATCATGGTGAGGAAACTTTTTTTTTTCTCTCTCTCTCTCTCTCTCTCTCTCTCTCTCTCTCTCTCTCTCTCTCTCTCTCTCTCTCTCCTCTTCTCTCTCTCTTCTCTCTCCTCTCTCTCTCTCTCTCTCTCTCTCTCTCCTTCTCTCTCCTCTTCTCTCTCTCTCTCTCCTCCTCTCCCTCTCTCTCCTCTCTCTCTCTCTCTCTCTCTCTCCTCTCTCTTCTCCCCTCTCTCTCTCTCTCTCTCTCTCTCTCTCTCTCTCTCTCTCTCTCTCTCTCTCTCTCTCTTTACTCCGGAATCGCACAAGTTTACACCAACTTTTCATTGAGCTGTTGTATTGTTGTTTGTTTTCTATATATATTTTTTTCAGACGTATCATCACATGTATATATGAATTTCGCATACATATAACTACAGGTTTATTTTGACGTTTTATTTACGGGATTTAGCGTTGCTTGTTGTTTTGCGTAAATTGTCGCCAAGATGAGTGTCTAGACAAATAAACCCCTTCACGCCCAGATCTTTCCTTTGCTCTAAATAATCGTCGTCGAGCCATAAAATTACGAAAAGTAACTAAATAAACCAAATTAGCTAGTGGACATGGATATTAAACAGGTCATATCTATAAAAACATTGCGTATATTCATTAAAAATCATCTAATGGTGGTCAAATTACAATGAAAATTACGTTTTGGGCCTCAAGGGGTTGATACATGATGAATGGCAAAGCTTGAGGGATTCCAGGTAATGCACCCAAACTTCTACACTTCCTTGCAACGTCTGGTATTTGGCCTCTTGTCCTCTTGCTAGGTCTTGACCGGGGTTGTAGGACGTTGCCAAAAGCTGTTAAGATCCTGAAAATGCGGTACAAAAATATTTAATCATGGAGTGACACCGAGTAAAAACAAATGAAAAAATCTAAGTTCAATCAATGTTGTTTTCACATTCATGACATGGGGATGTGACACCTTGCACTCATCTTTTAGCGTATGTTTTCCGGATGTTTTGATGTTTTTCGTGTTTTTAGTCTCTTCGTGATCACCGTCTTATCTTAAACCTTTTTTGCTTATCTAAGAGGGGAGGGTGAAGGCGCCGCAGAGATGCTCCAACCTGGTGAAGTAGGGAAGTTCCTCGCCCGACGACAGTGCTTTTAGTTACACTCCGGCCGGCGGATAGGAAAGGTGTGTATAGCTCTCCTGACTGGCTCGCTGCAAATCAGGTCAGAACACGTTATCTTCTTTAATGTGTGTTTTGTTATTCAGGATCATTTATGTAATGCACAATAGAAGGGCTTAAGAAATGTGCATATGTATGGATGTTGATGTGCGATTTTGGAGTCATTTATTAAAGTAATGAAGATGTTTTGCAAGTGTTCATGTCTACACGTGTTACGCCACTGACACCTGAATATGCCAATTAAATATATTGTGCATTTTATTATTTTGTTGATATTTCTTGGAAGACTCACGCGGTTGTGGCAAATAGGAGTTTGATATAATATGTGCGTGGGTATACGAGTTTGCTGATTATGTTATAGCAGGTTCTTTGAGGTGGGTGGCCTTATCAGCAAGTTGTAGTTAATGTAGTTAACCTCTGAGCATATTGTAAGTTTTCGCATTTAAGGTGGTTCACTATTATAGTTTCCGCGCTTTCCTTTATGGGAGTCGGACAATGGAACTGTGTATTGCTTGCATATATAGTGCAGTATTATTATCTGCGTACAAGATGCTGGACACTTTACATGTATGAAAATATGGAACACAATTTAGCTTTGCATTCTTAACCGCGTGAGGCCCAGCAGAGCGTAATTTGCATTGTAATTTCGGTACCATTAGACGATTTTTAGTGAATATAAGCAATGTTTTATAGATATGACCTGTTTAGTATCATTGTCCACTAGGTAATTTGGTATATTCAGTCACTTTTCGTAATTTGATGGCTAACAACAGACGATTTTATATAGCAAAGGAAAGATCCGGGCGTGAAGGGGTTAAGTTTGGTAATTTTTGGGGAGAGATGAAGTCACGTGATACAAACACCACGTGGTCTTGTCCAGGACGTGTTAGCGACGTGTTAGCGACGGTGGGAATGTACTGTATGTTGTTAAGTCATCACCTGTTTAGCTTTTGGTGTAGCGGTATAGTGTTAGACGTGTTTGTGATGATGACTATGAGTTGGGATGTGTGTGGTGGTGATGGTGATGATGGTGATGGTGATGACAGTGCCGTTCATATGATAAGTGAGATGGTACACTACAACAAGGCGTATTACGTGAAATATAGAAAGGGTAACTAATTAAATAATGTTATGTTGGGTTATTATAGCATGGAAGTGTTCTGTCCGTGACCCGTCCTTCCCTCAGCCCGAGAGTCACCCGTCACTTCGCTCAGAATACCGAAGGAAGGGCGTGGGAGGAAGAGCAATAGACTCATATATATATATATATTAATAAAGCTTAATATAATATAAGCTTTGGGCTATCTTGATGTGATAAATGATGTCAGGTATATATTAATTATATTATAGGACTCTCTCTCTCTCTCTCTCTCTCTCCTCTCCTCTCTCTCTCTCTCTCTCTCTCTCTCTCTCTCTCTCTCTCTCTCTCTCTCTCTCTCTCTCTCTCTCTCTCTCTCTTCCTCTCTTCTCTCTCTCTCTCTCCCTCTCTCCTCTCCTCTCTCTCTCTCTCTCTCTCTCTCTCTCCCTCTCTCTCTCTCTCTCTCTCTCTCTCTCTCTCTCTCCTCTCTCTCTCTCTCTCTCTCTCTCTCTCTCTCTCTCTCTCTCTCTCTCTCTCTCTCTCTCTCTCTCTCTCTCTCTCTCTCTCTCTCTCTCTCTCTCTCTCTCTCTCTCTCTCTCTCTCTCCTCTCTCTCTCTCCTCTCTCTCTCTCTCTCTCTCTCTCTCTCTCTCTCTCTCTCTCTCTCTGTGTGTGGACTGTCTTGCTTGTCTCAGAAAAGGGAGTGTGTGGTCCTCACGCAAATCAATACTTTATACAGAAAAGTGTCGATACTTACATACTTTATGCAGAAAAGTCTCAATACTTAGATACTTTATGCAGAAAAGTCTCAATACTTAGATACTTTATGCAGAAAAGTCTCAATACTTAGATACTTTATGCAGAAAAGTCTCAATACTTAGATACTTTATGCAGAAAAGTCTCAATACTTAGATACTTTATGCAGAAAAGTCTCAATACTTACATACTTTATGCAGAAAAGTGTCGATACTTAGATACTTTATGCAGAAAAGTGTCGATACTTAGATACTTTATGCAGAAAAATGTCGATACTTAGATACTTTATGCAGAAAAGTGTCGATACTTAGATACTTTATACAGAAAAGTCTCGATACTTAGATACTTTATACAGAAAAGTCTCGATACTTAGATACTTTATACAGAAAAGTCTTGATACTTAGATACTTTATGCAGAAAAGTGTCGATACTTAGATACTTTATGCAGAAAAGTCTCGATACTTAGATACTTTATACAGAAAAGTCTCGATACTTAGATACTTTATACAGAAAAGTCTTGATACTTTGATACTTTATTCAGAAAGTGTCGATACTTAGATACTTTATGCAGAAAAGTGTCGATACTTAGATACTTTATACAGAAAAGTCTTGATACTTAGATACTTTATGCAGAAAAGTCTCGATACTTAGATACTTTATGCAGAAAAGTGTCGATACTTAGATACTTTATGCAGAAAAGTCTTGATACTTAGATACTTTATACAAAAAAGTCTCGATACTTAGATACTTTATGCAGAAAAGTGTCGATACTTAGATATTTTATGCAGAAAAGTGTCGATACTTAGATACTTTATGCAGAAAAGTCTCGATACTTAGATACTTTATGCAGAAAAGTCTTGATACTTAGATACTTTATGCAGAAAAGTCTTGATACTTAGATACTTTATACAGAAAAGTCTCGATACTTAGATACTTTATGCAGAAAAGTCCCGATACTTACATACTTTATGCAGAAAAGTCTCAATACTTAGATACTTTATGCAGAAAAGTCTTGATACTTACATACTTTATGCAGAAAAGTCTCGATACTTAGATACTTTATACAGAAAAGTCTCGATACTTAGATACTTTATGCAGAAAAGTCTCGATACTTACATACTTTATGCAGAAAAGTCTCGATACTTAGATACTTTATACAGAAAAGTCTCAATACTTAGATACTTTATGCAGAAAAGTCTCGATACTTACATACTTTATGCAGAAAAGTCTCGATACTTACATACTTTATGCAGAAAAGTCTCGATACTTAGATACTTTATGCAGAAAAGTCTCGATACTTACATACTTTATGCAGAAAAGTCTCGATACTTACATACTTTATGCAGAAAAGTGTCGATACTTACATACTTTATGCAGAAAAGTCTCGATACTTAGATACTTTATGCAGAAAAGTCTCGATACTTACATACTTTATGCAGAAAAGTCTCGATACTTAGATACTTTATGCAGAAAAGTCTCGATACTTAGATACTTTATGCAGAAAAGTCTCGATACTTAGATACTTTATGCAGAAAAGTCTCGATACTTAGATACTTTATGCAGAAAAGTCTCGATACTTAGATACTTTATGCAGAAAAGTCTCGATACTTACATACTTTATGCAGAAAAGTCTCGATACTTAGATACTTTATGCAGAAAAGTCTCGATACTTAAATACTTTATGCAGAAAAGTCTCGATACTTACATACCTTAATCAGAAAAGTGTGTGTGTATATATAATGGAAATAGATAGGATACAATTAGGTAGAGGAATATTGAATACATATACTAATATCCATATTTTGTAGTTTGTGAAACTACTTTTTTCCACATGTTATTTATAAGTTTCAATACTGAGTTGATGACAGAACAACAGGAAAAAGAAAAATCTGCAAAAAAAAAAGTTTAATAAAAAGAAAGGCGTAAATTTTAAACCATATTAATTGAGACGAAAAATCAATGTGATATCATGCATGAAATTAATTATCATCAATATTGTTCAATTCCTTTATATTTTTCTGGAAACTAATATTATTATTATTATTATTATTATTATTTTATTATTATTATTATTATTATTATTATTATTATTATTATTATAAATTCATTATTATTATTATTATTATTATTTTTATAAATATTATTATCATTAACTTCATTGTTGGTATAATTCTAATCAACAGCTAAGTAGGCGAGCAAGAAAATATCATTAACTCTTAAAAGTTCATTGGCAGGTGATTGATTGATGATGATGATGATGATGATAAAAATGAAGGTGACTTAGGTGAGGAGACGTAATTACAGAAAGATGATGATGATGATGATGATGATACAAATGAAGGCGAGAAGGCGTCATTATACAGAAAGATGATGATGATGATGATGATGATGATAAAAATGAAGGCAAGGAGGCGTCATTATACAGAAAACCTTGGAAGTGTTTCTCAGGATCTATATATATCGGTCCTTAGTATGCATCTCGCGGACATAGATCTCCCACATTCCACATGCAGCGGTTGTTGCTTTAATTAACCTATTGAGACCCAGAACGTAATTTCAATTGTAATCTATGTAGGCCATTAGACGATTTTAATGAATACTAGCCGCAAAGCCGCCCTCCGGGCGGACTTTTTGGCTAACTCCTGCGGAGGGCTATTGGTGGGCCTTCGGCCCACCAAACACAGCTTTCTGGAGAGTGTCCTGGAGAGTGTCTTTCAGACTCTCCAGATAGCCCCTTCTAACTTTCCTGAAATCATGGATGTAGAAATGTATGTATTAACGCCTTACCCATCACCCCCCACCCATTCATTCACCCATTACCCATCACCCCCCACCCATTCACTCACCCATTACCCATCACCACACACCCATTCACTCACCCATTACCCATCACCTCCCACCTATTCCCTCACCCATCACCCATCACCCCCCACCCATTCACTCACCCATCACCCCACACCCATTACCCATCACCCCACCCATTCACTCACCCATTACCCATCACCCTACATCAAAGTTTCCTCAATTCTGGCAACCCACATATTTTTTTCACAATTCTCGCTAATATGCTGCTAAAAAAAAAGAAAAAAAAAAGTGATCGGATCATCTCATAAGTGGGCTTAAAAGTTGCCCCTGGTCGAGCTGGTTCCAAACTGTGCCATATGATGGGATTGGGGCACTGGGGGCGGCACCTATCGCGGACACACACACACACACTTTCGCTTATATTATTATAGATAAGCAGTATTTTATAGATATGACCTGTTTAGTATCCTTGTCGACTAACTAATTTGGTATATTCAGTTATTTATCGTAATTTTATGGCTCGACAACATACATTTTTTCATAGCAAAGGAAAGATCTGGGCGTGAAGGGGTTAAAGTAATCGTCCAGACCCAATTTTTTTTGCCGAATTATGTTGGATGTACATTCAAAACACCTAATCCACCAAAAATAATTTATTTCCAGGCCTTATTTCCGTAAAAACACGACTTTTGTAAAAAGCGCGCGAAAAAAAAAATCTTCCCTCCAACAGGGCTACGACTGTTATTGATGACGTCAGAACAGGGACGCCCGCAGACACTCTGTCTGACACCTGTCGGCAAATGTTATGATGAGCGATTGTACTTCGGTGTCAGACAGTGAATCTGTCGCTGTGACAGATTTTGAGTACGATGCTCAATCTGACACCGAAAGAAATGACGCTGGTCGCGTATATTATGAGGAAAACGAACCTCAGATTGTCATGGGATCCTATATGTTTGAGCCCGAGTACGAGGTGGATGAACAGGTGTTAGCAGAGCCTGAGATTCAGCAGGAGGACCTGGCACTTCTCCAAAACATGGATTGGTAAATAAGGTTAAACCATGTGTGTATGGGAATCACAATGAAGGTACTTTCGAGAAAATCCTATGGTTAGTTTTGGAGCTACAGTCAAACGCCATTACTCGGAAACCACATACTAGCATTAACTACAGCATAGAGTTGGAAAATATGCGGGCGGGAAGGCAGAAAGTGTGACAGCCACACCACCACAGGGTCTCACCACAGGGCACGCCCACTCCACAACTGGTTTACTTGGTTTACTTGGTCTTGTTAAGAGGCAAAGCCTCACAGTCGTGGTGGTCCACCGCTGCTGCCAGTCCTGGCGTCCCTGTCTAACAGGGCCACCTGGTCTGGTATGGTGTTGGACTGAGTCACTGTCTTACGGGGGGCGCCGTTTCTCAACACAACTGCTCGCCCCAACACACTATAGGCGTGTATCACCCTACACACGCCACTCCTTTCCGTGTGCAAACTTTTCTCGAAAGGCACAGCTGTCTTGCTGCACCCATAAAGGATGCATGCATGTGGCATATAGCAAAAAAAATCTATCAGAAACACCCAAATATCTTCAAGTACTATATTTATCTCTGTGTTTACGTGCCTTCTGATCAGCGCGGGAAGATGAGCCTCCCTGATGCTACGTCACCGAGCCTGAGCCTGAGCGTTTGCAAACCTTGAGAACGTTTTGAAAACTCGGGGAATTTGCAGATTTTGATTGCGGATTATTTAAAAACGGCTGACTGGATACAAAAAGTGACGACGTATTGTTGATATACTCGTTAATAGCTATGATTTGATTGCATTAAATCAGGAATGATGAAATGGTCTGGACGATTACTTTAAGTGGGGGGAGCAAGGAACGTGGCCGCAGGTCTTGAGGAAATAAGGAAAGGATTCAATAGGTATTATCAACCATCTTGGCTGAATTTGGCGGCGCAGAACGACTCTTCGATATTAAGACAGGGGATGAGAAGTAGTTTTCATTTAATCAAGCCCTTGAATAACATCGGAATAGGGTCTGGCAGGACGAGGAGCCAAGACCTATCGTCACGGGTGGCTCTTTATCCCGGAGACAGATGGTCATTGTGTGCTTATCCAGGGGATCAGTAATAGTTGTTATTACAGAAGGGACCATGATAATACCGGTACTGAACCCGTACTGAACTTGTGGCTCTTCTGCTGACGTGAAGAAAATTTAATTACAAGAAACGACGCCCACACGACTTACCCATTTTTTGTGTGTGTACGAAGTCGTTGTATGAAGGTTTGTTTGTCTACGTTCCCACTTTCCACGTGGGGGCAGATCATGCTTGGCTCAGTATAGGTACATAAAAAAGATGAATTTTTGCCGATGAAACTTACAACAACAACAACGAAAAGGTTACCCTGGCCTTGACTTTGCTCTTAATCGAGGGTTTAACTGGTGCGTATAGCGTCGCTTTACCCTCACACGGCCATCTCGTATTTATAGACAGCAGTCGCATCCGTTACGTTTACTGTATATTTTTATTCCTATATGATGGACTGGTTTAAAGATGCACAACAAATATGATATAAAAAAAGCGCTGAAGTCCACTCCTGAGAAATAGTAAGGGTAAAATTCTAGAGTCCTTTCCCGCCCTTATTAGTGGATTTTTTTCCTCCAGACCTTCACAGATCCCTTCAAATACCTCTAAAACGTAATTATAAAGTGGGGGCGAGATACAAAAGAAAGAAAAAAAAATGACTAACCTCACCTCAATATAACCTAACCTCAATATAACCTAACCTAACCTATATCAATAACCTCCTAGCGAGACTTAAGGGTGAGAAAGAACTAGAATTTTACCAGGTTAGGTTAGGTTAAATTGAGGTTAGGTTAGTATTTTTTATTTCTTTTTCTCCCCCACTTTATAATTACGTTTTAGACGTATTTGAAGGGATCTGTGAAAAAGCCCACTAATAAGGGCGGGAAAGGACTCTATAATTTTACCATAGTAAGGACAATAAAAAACAGCAGTATGTGACGCGAGGCTTGTTCAAGGTGACGCCGCCTTGTTATTCCGCCAAACAGTACACTCATGAGTGCGTCCGACCCAGGCACACGCGGGCAGTGGCGTCACCGCGGGGGGGCTAAGGGGGACTTAGCCCCCCCAAGTCAAGGACTCAGCCCCCCCAAAATTGCTGTGTGTGTGTATGTAATATTACTTATTACCTCCACAAACATCTGAGACACAGGACGGGAGGCAGGTTAACACAGGACGGGAGGCAGGTTAAGGCAGTGGGAGCCAGGGTAAGGCAGTGGGTGGCTGGGTAACACAGGACGGGAGGCAGGTTAACATAGGATGGGAGGCAGGTTAAGGCAGTGGGAGCCAGGGTAAGGCAGTGGGTGGCTGGGTAACACAGGACGGGAGGCAGGTTAACATAGGATGGGAGGCAGGTTAAGGCAGTGGGAGCCAGGGTAAGGCAGTGGGAGGCAGGGTAACACAGGACGGGAGGCAGGTTAACACAGTGGTATGCAGGTTAAGGCAGTGGGTGCCAGGGTAAGGCAGTGGGAGGCAGGTTAAATCGGCTTTTAGTTACTTTATCATGATCATGTACTTTATTCTGTTTAACTACAGTATCCCATGTACCCAGTGGCGTACCCAGAAAATTGAAAAGGGGGGTGCCAAAAAAAAAAAATTATATGTATTATATATATATATATATATATATATATTATATATATATATATATATATATATATATATATATATATATATATATATATATATATATATATATATATATATATATATATATATATATATATATATATATATATATATATATATATATATATATATATATATATATATATATATATATAATATATATATATATATATATATATATATATATATATATATATATCATAGACCACTGTAGATATGGGAGGCAGGTCTGTGATATAAGTATATATATAGGTATTTATTTATTTATAATAAATATATTTTATTATTTATTTTTTGCAAAGGGGGGGGCCATGGCCTCATGCCCCCCCTCCCCCCTCGGTACGCCACTGCATGTACCTGTTTTTGTGCAATAAGGAAAATACCTCGAATATATTGTAAGTTTATATTTATATTTTTTTTTCATTATCAAGATGAAACCTTACTGAGAAACAAACCAAAAAATATACATTGTGCAATTCCTTTGTGTTTGTTAGTGGAGAGAGAAAAATGGCAATTTTATTATTTTGTATAAACAGAATAAAAATGTTCTTCAAATTATCAAATTTAGTTAATATGGTATGATTCATGGTATAACTCTATTAATTTATGTGTCATGTAATTAAACCTTAATTCCACTTTCTTCTCTTTTTTGGGCCTCAAAATTACCCTGGAACTGATTAATTTTCAAAATTACCCCCCGACCCCCCAGCTGGATAGGCTCGCTGCGCTCGCCCATCACCACCCCGGGGCTAAAGCCCCCCAAATTTTTTTTTCCTGGTGACGCCATTGCACGCGGGATGTTTATATAGTTGCCTTCTGCTATTATTTTTTTAATTAGTTGTTCAAGGTCCGGCGCATCGCTACAACACAGGTCGTGATCAATCAAGGCGGGAATAGCCTTGCTCCGATAGATGCTAGACAGGTAGATGTGCGACGTGGAAGCTGTTATATGTGGAAGTTCTATTATATTGATGTGAAGGTTGTGTGAAAAAAACTCGCTGCTATTGTGTTGTGAAAGGGTGTCAATAAAGATGGTTCCTGGCCCTCCCAAATCAAATCAAAAGCCTCTAATTGAACAATAAAAAATAGAACAATATTGATGATAATTAATTTCATGCATGATATCACATTGATTTTTCGGGTCAATGAATATGGAATGAATGGAATGAATATGGAATATGGCAATTTACACCTTATTTGTTTTCATTAAACTTTTTTTTTTGCAGATTTTTCTTTTTTCTGTTGTTCTATCATCGAATTAGTATTAAAAAATATAAATAACATGTGAAAAATGGTAAAAAATAGTCTTGCTTTGCGTGAATTGTGAATATTTTTAGGTTCAGGAAAGTAGCTACTGAGGCCAATGATGGAGACTTTTGTGGCTTCACTTCTGCTGACTTATTTTGCTTAAGGAAGAAAAAAAGACGCACACACGTTTATTGTAAATTTTTAAGATTTCCTTTTCAATAGTAGGAGAGGCAAAGGCTATTTTCAAAACCCTTTAATGGATTTTGTTATCCTGTGAAGGCTATGGTGCTGATCGTATCTGGGCACCGTGTGATGCATGGGCTGCATTGGGTTGGTATGGTTGGCAGGGAGGTGGGTGCTATAGTTATAGGAGACAGTTCTTGGTTTCTGTGTCTTTGTGTTCTTTTAT